>ML835598.1:0-12472 GCA_009831015.1 Picea engelmannii | reverse complement strand
GATAGGAAACAACAAGGAGATTATCCAGGATGTGAAAACTCAGTTGTCCTCTAAATTTGACATGAAGGATCTCGGTGCTTCAAATTTCATTTTGGGCATGGAAATTAAAAGAGATCGGAAAAAAAGAAACTCTGGTTAAATCAGAGAAAATATGTCAAGACAATATTGCAAAGGTTTAATATGCAGGAATGTAAACCGGTCAAGGTCCCTATTCTTGTTGGTGTAAAGTTATCTGTAGATCAGTGTCCCAAGACATGCCTCGTGTTCCATATGCAAGTGCAGTTGGTAGTTTGATGTATGAAATGGTATGTACTAGACCAGACATTGCACATGCAATGGGAGTTTTGAGCAGGTATATGTCAAAACTAGGGAAGGAGCATTGGACAACAGTAAAAAGGGTTTTCGGGTATTTGTCTGGCACTGCTAGCTATGGATTGTGCTACCAAGGAAGACTGGGATTGGACGGAGTGTTGGACATACATGGCTTTGTGGATGCATATTGGGCTAGAGATCTGGATCTTAGGAGATCTACAAGCAGGTATGTGTTTAACCTATTTGGAGGAGAAATCAGTTGGATGAGCAAAAGACAGCCTGTAGTGGCACTTTCAACTACAAAATTTGAATACATGGCAACCACTCATGCAAGTAAGGAAGCAGTATGGTTACAAATATTGTGTTCAGGTATTGGGTTGGTACTTCAAGCTGTAAGGATAGATTGTGATATTCAAAGTGCAATTTTTCTGGCGAAGAACTCGACTTACCATTCAAAGACAAAGCATATTGATATTCAATATCACTTTGTGAGAGACATGGTTGAAGAAAAGAAAGTGATGTTGATGAAGGTGGACACTTTGAAGAGTGTTGCAGATTCATTAAAAAAATCTGTGAACACTGAGAAGTTCTCTTGATGTAGAGGATCCATGGGCATTGTTGAGTATGTAACCGTGTAACCCCCTATATGCAAAGAAAACAACAAGTGGGAGAATGTTGGGTATGTGTTATATTATTTGCATGACTAGGATTAGTGTATGCTACATTGCACCAAGCGCACAGGGGGTTTGCAGGAGTTCGGGAGCAGCACCCCCGAGAAATTTTTTTTGCCTCAAGAAACGTGTCACATTTTTGCCTCATTTTTTGTGTTTCCTAGATTTTCATGTCCATTGTTGGGTGGTTTTTTGGCACATGGTATTTGTCAATGGTTTTCTATTTCCAGTTAAGGAAATAGGGTTGTTGACTAATCTAGGTCATTGGGTTAGGGTTTTGGATGTCGTTGGCTCCTATATGTATATTATATTGTAAACAATGTATCACTATGAATGAATATAGAATATGTTGGTTTTCCTGGTTTGGGTGTCTAGGGGAAAAATCTATGTGTAATCTGTGTATTTGCCATTGTATCTTTTATGTTCTTTCATTGAAAATATATTTGCAGTAAAATATTGTACAAGGTTAAAATTTACTCTAGTCAGGAGGGATCAAGAGAGTCGAACCTATGACCTCACCAGCTTTGGTGGAGAGATCTCATGTCTAGCTCATGACCACTTGAGCTAACCCTCTCGACTAATAATCCAACTAGTTATGAACTACAACTATATGATTCTAGTTTGTAAATCAAAGGAGGATATAAATAGGTTGCCTGGAAATTAACTATCACCCTTATACACAATATTTAAATGATAATCCAAATAGTTATGAATGTCGAGTTAATCTTGTTTCGGTCATTGATGGGTTTACCATTGATGGCTTACGAGCCCATGGTATTGGGTAACCCATGGTGTTTTCCCATGGTATTATCATGTGATGAAACCTATTTAAAGGCTCGAAGAACTTCATGTTAAAATTACTTGAGTGGCATATTCTTTGGCTGACTTGGTCAGATTGGCCAAGGTGAATGAAGATATATCTTTCAAAGTTAGTTTTTCTAGTAAAGGGGTTTCCAGACTAAAAAAATCTTGTGCATTTTATGATTGCTTTGTGATTGTTGATGTTACTTCTATCACTATGGGTTTTACAATGAATTGTAATCGTAGGATTGTAAGATGCAAATAAAAAGTGGATATAAATGGGTTCAGTTGAATAAGTTATGGGTGTGGAAGCATGAATAGAAGTGAAGTAAACAATTAACAAGATATGCAAAAAGTAAAATAGAACTGAACAATGTTTGTGTTACCATGTGTGGATGTTCTATAAATTGCTTCTAAAAGAGAGTGTGAGATAGGACAGAAGTTGACTAACTATCTACTCTATGTGACGCATCTTATAATGTATTCTATATATGTCATACATTTCAATTATAAGAGTGTACATTTAGTTGTTGAAGGAAATGCAATGTCATAATTATCAAGGACTATTCATCTCTTAGCATGTCACGTAATGCTACTAGCATGCATATGTTATAGTCCATGAGATATTAGGCACATGGGTGCTAAGTGTGTGAACAAACTACTAAAGTGTATGTACATAAGCCACTAAGGGTGCACATCTAGGAATCTTAGTTCGGAAATGGATTGTTGAAGTGTGCACACATTGGCCCCTAGGTGTTTTCTCACAAGATGTTGAGGTGTGTGTGCATAGGATCTAAGGTACGTGTGGGCAAGATGATGAGGTACACAAACACATAGACTAGAACTTGGCATACATAGTTAGAATTTGATGCACTAGATGTTGAAGAGGTCTTGCAAGCATGAGGCACTGCACCTTGGACCTTGCAACATGCATTGCACATTGCAGTGTTATGGGTATGAGGGTATTCCTCGTTAGGCCAACCTAAAGGATGATAACATTTTGGTGTCCATGGGGATGTGCGTTAAATACCTATGATTTCACTTGAATCAAACATGAGTTCTTTGATAAGTGGCCCAAGGATCATGGGACTAGTAGTGGGAAGTGAGGAGTTTCACACCCTTAGTTAAGAATCTAATCTCACAAGACTCACCTAATAACTTTAGTTAGTCATGGGAGAATTTAGAGGTGAAAGTTGAATGTATGGGACCGAGAGGCTATTAATTACATGTACATATTACTAACCTAATTCCACCCCCAACACAGGTGGGTACCATTGACTAGGTTCCATTTACCTGAGCATTTCCCCATTCCTTAAGGTATCCATGGAGTACTTTGAGGCATGGGGTCCTAGGGGATCCTTATATGTGTTGGATACTTAGGGCCTTAAAGCATGTGATATCTCATAAGAGTTAGCAAGGCTTATTAAAGGCATCCTATTGTTTGAACTTGATGTTTGACAACTAGTGAACAAACACTTTTCGATGACTCTTATTTTTTTTTAATTTTGGAAATTTTTTCATTAAAACAAATTCATAAATTTATCTTTTTTACTTGTGGTTCCCCGGATTTATGTCATAAAACTTTCATACTTATGGTTGGAAAGAAAAAAAAATATCAGTAGATACTTCAATTATGTCTAAGGTTTTCATTTGGAAATCTCAAGAAGATAGACACCAAAAATGTGCTTGAAGGAGAGAAGAATATCACAGCCCTCAAGGCACAATCACAACCAACACACAAATCTGAAAATTAATTTTATAACAATAGAATTGTAACAACACTAAATCTGATTACTAGTTTCAAATAGACATGCAAAAACATATAACATTTCAACTTGATTGTTCCAACAAATCAACTCATTAGAATATCCATGAAATTACTAATAACAATGAGAAACTAAAGCCTAATTTTCAGATCTGCAACATATAAATTTAGGACATCAATAATAAAATTCATATATTACACAAATGAAGATAAAGTAAAATATCGTATCTCATCACAAGCTAGTACAACAAGTCCTTTCAACGCATCAAAAGCTGGTACAACATGTCCTTTCATCTCATCCCAAGCAAGGACTCTTCAATTGCTTCCCAACCCATAATTAGGGCATTTATCATTAACAAAACATATTGACCGGCAATATAAAGGCATCGCAAGGCCTCCAACCAAGCTATAGAGCCATACCAAAGGCTTCAAAACAAGTTACCATCAACAACAAGAAGTCCACCTTTCAATCTCCCACTTGCATCCTACACGATATCAACAAGAGTCACCAAGTATTAATCATACTAACACCACTTGCATCCAAGCACTACAAATCCTACTCTAGGGTTTCATCACACAAAAATTGGGTCTATCTCACACCAAGACTTCAAGAAAAACCATAGAAATCTAAGTCTTCTCTAGGGTTTACTTCACATAAACCCTAAGTCTTCCAACTCTTGTATCACACTAGAACAAATACTCCAAGAAAAGTACATGAATATTACAAGTACATACTTGAATAATTCATTATAACAAAGGCTATATCTTGCCTTTATATAAGATAAGTGAGGAATTCCAACAATATAAAAATGGACTAGGTCAATAACAACTTACTTTAATTCACTAGACTAGGTCCACAGGTGGAGTGCTCTTCTACCAAGAGAGCACACGTCATTAAGTGGTTAAGAACCACCTCCAATGTGGAGTTCTCTCCAAGACAAGCCTCCACATGTCAAGTACCCATGAACATAAGGTTTCAAAATCTCTAGGACAGACTCCCAAGCTCAAAGCTCATTCTCCACATGTGTGTAGCTAGGTTGTTAAGCTACCTCCATTACAACATGATCCTATCAAGACTCCCTCAAGTCAAGTGCTCTACCTTCACCCGTGTGCCATGTGGTCCTGGGGAAAAGTGCCCTTCCTACTACTTCATAGTGCTCCTCCACAAGATAAATCCACATCCTATGAGAAGGCTCCATCCTTCTCAATAGACACACCATGTAGAAAATTCCAATGCCACATAAGATAAATACGTCTGTAAAAATTTCCCACCCAGTATAATAGGATTACCTCGAGGATAGATTTAACAAGCACTAACCTTCCACCACGAGAGAGCCATCTATTGCACCAAGTATTGATATTTTTTTCAATCTTGGCAATAAGCCATTGCTAGTCACCTTTAAGATAGAGGTTATTTGAAACCCTAAGTATTTGAAAGTAGTATCAAAGTCGATTATAGGATAGGAGAAGAGCTAGGATATATAGAGTTTTCCTGCCTCCGAGAGGCCCTAGAAAGATATCATCAATTTGGTTGGATTGATATTCATGCTAGTGGCTTCACAAAAGAGATCCATAATCTCTTTGATTTTTTCTGCCATTCTCTTGGATCCATTGCAAAACATAAGGATATTGTCAACAAAGAGTAAATGAGAGATGTTACAAGAGTTGCCTAAGAGAATACATTTGAAGTTGCCACTTGTTGAGGTTGCTTTGAAATATTTGTTGAGCCCTTGTGCTACTAGTAGAAAGAGGAGTGGGAATAATAAACATCCTTTCCTAATTCCTCTTTTAGGTTTGAAAAAGGGTGAGGCTACTCCATTGATTATAACAAAAAATGAGACCGAATTGATGCAACTCATGGCCCACATTACAAAATGATGACTAAATCCCATATGGATGAGATTAGTGATAAGAAGATCTAACTAAATGTGTCAAAATATTTAGAGAGGTCCACTTTGACATTCATCACCCTTAAATTATTAGTCTTTATTGAGTGGACACCTTTCTGTGTAACCCCCACTGCTTCATGGATTTGTCACCCTTCCATAAAGCTAAACTACTCAGGGGAGATCTATCGAGAAAGTGTCTCTTTCAATCTTCTTGAGATGATCTTTGAAATTATCTCGTACATGTAGTTGCATAGTGAGATAGGGGAAAAAATTCCATAGCAAAAGGGGTTATCAACCTTAGGAATGAGTTTTATAAAGGTAGAGTTGAAGGCCACTACAATTATCCTCGATGATATTGATGCCTCCACTACTCTTCTAAGATATTCTTCAATAAAATCACAGCAACTGAGAAAAAATTCAATAGGAAGGCCATCTGGGCTAGGAATTTTGTCCTTCTAGAAGCTTTAAAGAGTTCTAAGAGGCTCTTCTTTCCCCACCTTCGCCATAAGAGCTTGATTATCCTTTAGTTCAACAAGTCTAGGGAAGGAGCTAGATAAATGGATAATTGAGGCAATGGTAGCTATAGAGTCATCTTTGAATAGGATTTGAAAGTACTTTACTCCTTCATAATCAATAGCAGGGAACCCAAGTTTTGTTCTCTTTTGCAATCTTTCGGAATGAGTTTATGTTTTTCGTACAGTTGGAAAATCTATGGAAAAAAAATTGTTATCATATCCTGCTTAAAGCCAAATTTCCTTGCTTTTCAATAGACAATATTTCTCTCTATCCAAAAACATTTTCCTTATCTTGTTTTCAAGTTGACTTAACTCAGATTTCTAAGTTTCTATCAAAAAAACCAATCCATCCTTGGTAAGGCTAGAGGTTAGAATATCTTCCACCTCCCTTAAATTTATGTCAACCTTTTCCTTTTTCTCCATGGACCATTGGATTTCCATTTGCTTGACATTTTTCAAGATTTGGTGGAATTGGATGGGTAATAATTCATTGAGAGAGTCATTGAAGGGTATCCAAGAATATTTGGTTTTTTGGACAAAGTTCTCTTCCTTGAGCCACTCAAGGTTCAACTTGAATGGGCTTGGTGGCTTCCCTTTGGCAAGGACCACCTCCAGGATCACTAGATTGTTATTGAAATCTCCTTCTTAGGAAACTTGTTGATGGATTATGAGAGCCTCTTTGAGAAAATCCTTTGAGATTAAAAATTGATCCAATCTCTTTGATGTCCTAGCCTCACTAGTCCTCCTATTGCTCCAGGTCGATGTGAGTTTTGTTGGTTCTATGTCCAACAACCCTACCCTTTCCAAATTATTTATGAAGAAATCAAATAGATTTTTCACCTGGAATGCTATCCCCTCAAATCTCTAATGCACCAAGGAAGAAGTTTAGATCTCCTTTGATCACCACTGGCCTCCTATGTAGCCAAGGATTGTTGAAAAACTTTTCCCCGGATGCCTTTCTTTCAAAGTAAGGACCATAAATATTCAAGCAAGTGATTTATTTCCCCAATTCCAGAGAAAGGAGAGATGTCCCCAACCCTTATGGAAAATCCTAATAGTTATAAATAGAGAATATTATTTCCTTCCACCCCATTATATTCCCCCTAGACCTTTCTAAATCATCAATAAATCTGAATCCCCGACCCCTTAAGAGCTTGGAGAAATATTTCACCACTTTTTTCCAATATGTGATTAGTTCTTGCAAGAAAATGACAAAGGGATTATGAGTCTCTATTAACCCTTTTAGAGACAATTTCTTGGAGGAATTGGCCAATACTCTACAATTCAAGGCTAAGAATATCATTTGGAACCATCCTTAGGGGAATTTTCTATAAGGGCCCTAATCAATTATTGTTGTTGTCCACTTCGAACTTTGGTGTTAGATTTCTTCTAAGACAAATAAAGGAATAATTTTCTACCTCTTTGATCTACTTTGGAACCTTTCTCTTCCAAGCATCCCAATCCCCCCTCAGTTCCCCCTAAGAAATTACTAGGTCTCTTGTTCCTAGGTTTGAGGTTGTACTTGGAAGCCTCAGAAGAACGAGAATCACAAAGGAATTATGGATCCAAAAACTTCTCAGAGGAAGGGGAAGGAAATTTTGGAGGCTTTGGCTAGGCATAGGGGGTCCCTCCCAGTCCATCCAAGGGAATGAGAGGAGAGGGATGGGAGATAGATATTCTAGAAAGGTTCAATATTCTAGAAAGGTTCGATATGCTTGAAGTCTCTACGCTAGTCGGTCGCTTCGATATTCTAGAAAGGTTCGATATGCTTGGAGTCTCCTCCCACTCTCCTCCCATTCTTTTTCTCAAGAAGCGACTGACTAGCATAGAGACCTCCAACTCAATAATCTCATGAAGCTTCATATTTTCTATGAGTAGGGTATTTTTTAAGGATTCAAATATTATACCTATGCATAGTATTCTATGCGATTATTTTGGTTTGAAAAATAACACATATCGATATGTAGGCGAATATTCAATTAAAAAACATATATTTACTATTAAAACTTGTAAATTTTGGCGAATTTTATCAATTTAATCATATTTATGTAAAAAAATGTATGAATTTTTAACCAATTGGCAAATATATTTTTTCAGAAAAATGGCCAAAAAATAGACAATTTGTGAAATTTCGCTCCTAAAAAATACCTTATCTCTAAGCTATAAATAGACAGCTTCCAATTTATGCTTGATACATTTCATTCATTTACGTGGGTTCCCTGGTCCTTCCAATCCCAAGCCTTCTTGATCTAAAGCCTTGGGATCAATGGAGAAGATGTCACTCATTAACAACTTACCAATGAAGCCTTGATCCTAATTAAACCGATCATTAATGTTCCTTCCATCATACTCAAAGCTTGGTGAACCATACGTCCAATCTAAAAGTATCAATTCAACCGAAGTGAAAGAGTGGGGTAAATGCCCCTATGTCGGAGCTAAATCCCTTAACGATTATGTATGCAGGGGATAATTCTCCTAGCTTGAATGATCTTTGAAACTGTATTTTCCTAAGCCTTTTCCATGTTGGCCTTGAATGCCAATAAGGATGATGCAACTATAGCCAATATCTCGTCACTCAAGGGAGTCAGGTTAGTTATCTGATGTTTGACCTAAGTTCTTATATATCATTATCTAACATCCAGTAGTGACATTGAGTGAGACATGCAACAAAAGCAATTAGCTCAGAAGATCAACTCTAAGACCTCCTACATAAATCTCAAAACACTTAACTACTCGAACTGTTCCACCAAACTATATATATGTATAATTATATTTGCCATTCTTTTATAAATTTTCTTTTTACAATACAATTTTTAATTTTTTATTATTATTATTTATAAACATGGACATTACACTATATACATTTTATATTATTATTTGATTTTCTAAATATTGTGTGGATTTGACTTAGGACACATGAATGCTACATATCTACTTAGTAATGGACTTTAAAATATGTCTCATTTTTCTCAGTATCCAAAAAAAACCAATAATAACAAAATAATGAAGTTATAAAAAAAAATATTAAGAAAACCAACACGTTTGATAAGTTATCACTAAAATTCGCATTTGCTTTGAAAAGCGCCTCAGAATATCTCGTGACATGGCAAACCTTGTTGAAGGTTGTGATTAGAGAGACATACCGAGTCCCCAAAAGGATGGACAAGTGAGATGGTAATGATATCGAACTCACCATATTTGATGGTGCATTATATTCGCTTTAATGTAAGAAGGCACATACTGCAAATGATCATCAGATAATTTAAATTTGTCCTTAAGTTTCCCTACAATCACGAAGTTTTTAACTTGTAGTTTATGCCAAAATCAATGGAAACCATGTCAAAACCATAAGACTTGTGCCAAAATCAATGGAAACCATGTCAAAACCATAAGTGCACCCATAGTGATTAACCTTTTCTACAGACAAAAACTTAGAGATAAATATGAATTTCACATGTTTTATATATATATTAGTAATAATAAATATATTATGACATTGTTTACTGTGAAAGGATGTTAGGGGTGGTAGGAGTGGGGAATCAAGTAGATGTATTTGCTTTATTTCAAGGGTTGAGGATCATCGATGAAAAGCATATCAAGAATCTAATTTTATAGGGGATTCAACTTAATCATCAAACTAATGCTCAAAGCCTCATTTTCGAGTGATTACATACTAATAATAATAATCAAGTGAATCTTGAAAGAATTTGTATGTTTCGAGAGTGGTGAGTTACATTGTGTTTTGAAGTCGCTCAACCATCAAGCTATTAGTCTAGCCAACTGTAAATTCTAACCATGTACAATATCTACTGCAAACAGATATTCAGAAAAGAACTGAAAAGATACAATGGCAAATACAAACATTACACAGAGATTTTTCCGCTGGAAACCCAAACCGGGAAAACCAACATATTCTATATTCATTCATTGTGTTACATTATTTACAATACAATATACATATAGGAGCCAACGACATCCAAAACCCTAACTCAATGACCTGGATTAGTCCAAAACCCTAATTCTTTAACCGGAAATAGAAAACCATTGGCAAAAACCATGTGCCGAAAGGACCCCGGTGCATACGCTCATACACTACTACTCGTGCAAATAATATAACACATACCCAACACCAACAAGGCCACTATTCTAGAATGCAGTAAATTGAGGCTAAAAAGAGGGAAGGTCTTTTTCCACGTCCCCTAAATATTAAGTTAATATCAAGATGTGCTCTTACATGTTAAACATTGCACAATATCACACAAGGTGCAGTTGATTATCAAAGTAGGAGGCCAAGGAGGCTTCAACCTGCATTACACTTGCACATTCAAAGGTTAATGTGGGATCAAGAACACCAAGCAATACATATTTTTATTCTTCTCGCAAGTGGGATAATGGCTCTCGACATCAGTTTGTTGCTCGAAGACTTGTGGTACTTTGACGGTCTATGATTCATGATTTTTCTTTAGCCTGGTTCTAATTGGGACTTGGCATTAGATATCAATCCTTCTGGTTTATCTCTGTGGGATCCTAGCTATTGTTATATGTTGGATAATTGTTTTGTTGACCCTAGTGTGGAAGGATGAGGTTGTTTTGAATTTGGCTCTAATTTGTGGGGTTATGAATCTTGGTGGCTCCATAACTTGGGTTTGTGGGGTCTAGATCACATTTGTGGCTTTGCAATTGGTTTGTCTAGGTTATGTTGGTTTTCTCTACTCAAAAGGTTCATGTTTCTCTAGAGGCCCCCTCCTATCATCTCAAATTTGCTAAAGTTTAGCATTCCATCCTCTATCTTTGCTCCTGAGGGAATATTGGAGTATGTTAATAAGATCGTTGGTCTAAGTGTTATGAGTGGAGAAAAAAGGCTCAAACAAGTGTTATGTTTGGAAACCAAAATGAAATATGGGCATTTTAGGAGATTTCTACTGTGTGAAACAATTGAAATTTACAGAGTCTTAAGAAGACAAGAAGACTACACCACTGATAATAGAAACTCAATATTTTCATTAACCAGTAGAATGCACTCCCAAGAAGAGGCCAAGGATTCTAAAGCTACTTTCATAATGGAAACCCTACATAGTTAGAAGCGGCAGATAGAGGACCTTAAAGCCTAGTGTGTTGCTCTTCCACACCTAGTTTCAGCTTTGGTAAGAAACATTTCCACAACTCATTCAATTGTTAGGCTATATATTGGGTCTACAATGGAGGAGGTTAAAGAAGAGGAAACAATATAGTAGCAACAAGGGTATGTGGAAAAGTTGAATGTGAACCAGAACTCCATTACCAATGAAGATAATAAAGAGAAATCTCACAACCAACATGTTTTTATTTAGTGATATGTCTAATGTTTTTTAAAGTTTATTTGCTATTGAGAGTATTTACCTAAATATATACTTGTAGTAGTTTACAAAAGTCCTCTGCAAATGTCAATTTTGTTTTCATAGGCTGTCAGTTTCAAATTTTGTACATATATCAAAATGTTTTGTTGGATGGTCCTCTCTTATATGTATTATCATGCTAATTAGTGTGGCCACCACAATTTTATAATACAAATATACTCGTTCTTGTTTAAAAAAATAAAAATGGTCAACTCATTTAAATTTCTAATAGGGTAGGGTTAGGGATCATGTATGGAAATAAAGTTAAATACTATAAAAAAAAAACATGTGACCTCATTAGAAGTAGCCTTAGTGACATGACTAAAAGGATATTGGTTTTCTTGCAGATACTATCTAGGCTAAAACCATCTTTTGGTCTTGAAGTACGACCTAAAGCTACTTCTAATTGTATAAGATCTCATCTTCCTCGGACGTAAGGAGACAAGCTAACGACTCAAGACCCGAAGACATTTGGCAAGAATGAAAATTTGCCCCCTTACAAACCACCATCGAGTTATTTTCAAATGATATAATTTTCCTTGAATAACGATGATGAATCAACTCACATTCATGGATAATAACAAATGATCGTTATCCTCACTATTTATTAACAATTGAATTATGATAGGTTTTGTCATCTTCCAAAACAAAAGCAATAACAAAAACAAAAAACAATATATATATATTTATTTCATTCATTTTAATAATAACATAAAATTGGAAAATGTTTTATCAATTTCAATAATGGAAATGTATTAACGAAAAAGATAAAAATGTGAAAGCTACCAAAAATGTAAAGAAAAAGAAGGAATCATAAAAGAAAAAAAGTGAAAGCTTCCAAAAAAATAAAAATAAAGAAAAAGGTGGAATCAAAAAAACATACCCGTTATAGGTACAATGACCCATTGTATAATATTAAAATAATATTAAAAGATGCTTTTATGTTATTAATGATACTGTAAATCTTGTATTTTAACTTTATTTTTAAAAAGTTATTTTCATAACACAAAGATAGAAGTATCGGCAAGTGTAAGGAAAACATATCACGACAACATTATAGAGAACAAAATGCAATTGTGTGTTAGAAAATTCCTTTTCAAATAGATATCAACAACCTCTACATAATTTCAAATTATACATTTTC
>ML835597.1:86297-103827 GCA_009831015.1 Picea engelmannii | reverse complement strand
ATATATGAGAATGTGGTCATTCAATGTAAGGTGGACTAGGTCCACTATATTAATAAAGGCCCACTATGGTAGTTAGATGTAATAAATGTGAGAAGGCTCTCTAGAAGGTTCCTAGGAGATAGAGATAGCTATATAAAGAAGTGTAAACAATGTAATGAAACATAGTGAATAATATTGTGAATGTATCAAGAATTGATTGAGGAGAGTTATCTTTCCTTAAGGATTAATATATAGTGTTACCATACCTCAAGGGTTTTGACTATTTCTTGTGTTCATTCTTTTGGTGAATGTTTTGGATTATTCTTGTTGATATTCTTGGTTATTTTGAGATTTATCTTTAGATCTATCATGTACTTAACAATTTAGCTCCACCCCATTGTTCATTGCTCGGCCCAAACCCCAAGTATAAGTACTCTTTAGAGTTCATTCGAGATCAAACAGGATCTTGTCGGGCCTTGCCAACTTTATCTTTCATCTTTTTTTTTTCTTATTCATCACCATATAAAATAGTATGTGCAACACTTTGTACACCATTGAAATCAAATCAATGGGATAATTTCACTAGAAAAATATTTCATAAAGAGTATGAAGTTATAACAATGTTGGTTTATATTTATTTGTCTATAGAACTAACAAAGGAAAAAATGCATAGACTTAGTAACTACCACATCAATGTTGTGTAGGAAGGTGAACCGAATGGAATGAATATTATTACTAGTTTATTTAGTTTTATTCCCAAATATTCCATAGTGGTTAAATTTCCAAGATTGATGAAACAATGTTACACTATATAATCATATCATTTGTAACGTACCCAACCACCATGGTTGGGTCACGTCACGCAAAAAATCTCTCTTTATAATCTCTAATACCATTTTAGTAACGTACCTAGCCTCCATCTAGGCAACAATACATGCGGAATACATATAACACAAAACTTCTGCTAATTGAAGCCATTATTTTTTTGTTATCAGTTTTCCCATAGCCTACAACTACAATTTATAACAGATTTAGCTACGGTAATAACCATAAAACTTATGCATCTAAAGCATGCTAATAATCAACATGAGATACAACTAAATCATTCATTACAATAGCATATAAGTCATTCTCACTCATGCAGAGTCCATGCACAACAATAACACATGTAAATAACTCAGTACAAGATAAAACACTTATCTTAAACAAGAATCGTGCAACCAGCTGCTTTAGACGGACATTCCACCCAACCATAGACTGAATGTTCCAAATATCAACAACCAGTCACCCCCGAGCTAAGGCTAGTAATCCAAAAAAGAGGATGGTCTCTCATAGTCCACTCATAACTCATAAATCTATCAACCCAATTGATATTCTCCTACATCTATCCTAACTTTTCCACTAGTTCTCTTCCTCTTGACCTTCCCAACCCAAGGAATGCCCCATTCGTTTATCATGGATAACCTAAGGGATGTAAAATCCTTTTATCAGGGATAACCCAAGGGATGAACCATCCATTTATCAGGGTTAACCCAAGGGATGTACCATTTGTTTATCAGGAATAGCACAAGGAATGTGCCATTCATTTATCAAGGTCTCTCTGGCACAAGTAGCTAGGAATATCTCAGTTGGGAACTCAAGGGAAACTACTACTAGTAAAACTGTCAACAAACCAACAAAAACACTTGTTGTTTCATTGCAACTCACACAAGAGTTCACTCTTTCATCCTCACAACTAAGCTTTTCAATTTTCCATCTCCAATTCACTCAAGAATTTTCCCTCCTATGGCTACACCCACTCCAAACTCTCTTTCCATGCCTAAACTTGAATAAATATCCCAAACTGCTCGCACTACTGTTACTTATGTCTGAACCCGTACAAAATTCCTCTCTTTTGCTTTCCTTTCCTTTCTTGACTCACACTCATCCCCAAGCTGATTGTACACAACCCCCATGTGCCCAATAACTTCGGGATGTGACCACTCACACCCACCCTCTTACATGTATTCAATGATTGGATTTGGAAACTCTCAATCGGAAATGGGAAGGTTCATATACAGTAGCATGTTTAGGAAAATAGGGTAAATCCACAAACATGGGTAATCCCCCTCTTGGACACCTCTTGGCCATTATTCTAGAAACTCCCCTCTCTTGTGGATTAATTCAGCCCCCATCTCTTGTCCATGTCCCCTTAGCAACTGACATCACATTTTATTATTAAAACATTGAAATACAATTCACATATTACATCACTTAGCCATAGCCACATATATATCTACATAAGCATTAATCAAACTAGGTATTATAATGGGGATGTTACAATCCCCTCCCCTATAGTTATGTGTCATCCTCAATTCACTCTACGTCGATATACATATATGCAAACTTACATCACAATACTTAGAAATAAAATTTATGAAATTTAACAACTCTGGAAACAACTCCAACCAAAATCTCATGTTTCTCTCAACTTTTCGACCCAAGGAATGCACCATTCGTTTATCAGGGATTCCCAAGGGATGTGTCATCCGTTTATTAGGGCTAACCCAAGGAATGTGCCATTTTTTTATCAAGTTCCTCAACGAAGTTGGCCAAGACTCTGAGATGTGGTTCTGGAACTCTAGTTGCTCAAAACAGAGTCTTGCATTCTGTCTTCTTCAAAAATGTCAAAAATTTGCAGGTATTCCACCTGCATGTTTTCTTCATGATCCCATGTACCATCTTCAAGACCGTAGAAGGTCCATGGAATCTTTACCATCCCTATGGATTTTTTCCTAAGAACTTTGACTTTCCGGTCCATGATGTGTATTGGTTCCGCCTGGAAATCCTCTCTGTTCTCCACCTAGATCACATTCCAATCAATGACATGATTAGCATCATGTACGTAAAAGTAATGATACATGAAATAAATTATGCACTCTCATGGATGAAAAAAAAGATAACATGTATGCAATATTTTATAATATTTTAAAAGGACCACAATATCTTGTTGCCAACTTCGGGCAGCTTCCTATTCTTAGCAAAATTATCTTTGCCTTTAATTTCAAAAACACATGTTCTCCCACTTTAAAATCTCTGAAAACTTTGTTCCTGTCTACATAACTTTTTTGCCTATCCTGGGCAACCTTTAAATTCTACTTAATCCTTGCCATATGATCTTCCATTTCTTTTAGCAATTCTAGCCCAACAACGGCTCTATTTGTTGGATTATCCCAAGTCACTGGTGTGTTACATATTCTGTCATACAATGCCTCAAATGGACTCATTTTGAAGGAGGTATGATACCCGTTGTTGTAGTAAAAATCAACTAAATGGATATAATCTTCCCACTTTGATGGTCGATCCATCACATACATTCTAAGCATGTCCTCAATTATTTTGTTAGTCCTTTATGTTTTCCCATCTGACTCTGGATGACACGTTGTACTAAAATTTAAATTTGTCCCAAAGCCTTTCAACAAACCCTTCCAAAATTGGAATTGAACTTTGGATCCTTTTCTGAAACTATTTCCTTAGGCACTCCATGTAGCCTAACAACTTCTCTCATATAAATATTCGCAATATTTTTTTCCTTGTGTGTAGTCTTTACATGAATGAAATGCACTGCTTTAGTCAACTTATCCACCACCACCATGATGGAATCATGTTGCTTCACTATTCTGGGAATCTTAGTAATAAAATCAATTGATACAACTTCCCACTTCCATTCTAGAATGGGTAATGGTTGTAGCAAACCTGTTGGGTGTCTATGTTTTAATTTCTGTAATTCCAGACATCTGGCTATGTAATTAGCCACTTCTTTCTTCATTCCTAGCCAAAAATATTGGCTTCTTACTGTTGCAATTGTTTTCTGATATCCTGGGTTCCTGACATATGACACTTTATGCATCTCCTTCATCAATGCATTTTTTAGCTCACTGGAATTCAGCACATACACCTTACCTTTGTACATGAGAATTCCATCTTCTTTCAGCTCATAATAATAAAATTTCCACTGAAAATTTCCTTGTTGTAATGTCTCTTTTTATTTTTAAATAATTATGATCTGAATTTGCTACTGCAACAATTTTGTCGTTCAGATCTATCTCATACATGCTAATGGATGAAATATTCACTTCATGAACTCTCCTAGTGAGTGCATCGGCCACTTTATTTTCCTTGCCCTTTATGTGCTTAATTTTGAAATTATATTCACTCAAAAATTCTAGCCATCTAGTTTGTCTAGCATTTAGTGTTGGATGTCCAAACAAATGATTCAAACCACGGTGGTCTATCCTTAGCTCAATTTTGTTACCCACAAGTTAATTCCTCCACATTTTCAATCCATGTACAATTGTTGCTAACTCCAAGTCATGGGTAGCATAATTCCTCTCATGCTCTTTTAATTTTCGAGACTCATAGCATGCCACATGATCCTTTTGACTAAGGACTCCACCAAGCCCTTCCTTGTGCATCAGTGCACACAACAAAATATTCATTTGGATATGAAATCTTCAAGATTGGATCACTTGTCAATATTCTTTTCAACTGTTGAAAACTCTCTTCACACTTGGAAGTCCATTCGAACTTCACACCCTTCTTTTGCAAAGAAGTGATTGGACTTGCAATCTTTGAAAAACCTTTTATGAATATTTGGTAATAACTAACAAGACCCATGAATGATCTGACCTTTGTCACATTATTTGGAGTTGGTGATCCTCTAATGGCCTCTATCTTCTTATGATCCACTTCTATTCATGTTGTTGATATTATATGCCGCAAGTAGTGAATCTTCTTTTGATAAAAATATGCACTTACTTAGTTTAGCATATAATATGTGCTCTCTCAAAACTTGTAACACCATTCTTAAATGTTTCTCATGTTCCTCTTATGATTTGGAATAGACAAGTATATCATCTAACAACACAATCACAAACTTGTTCAATATTCCCTGAACACTCCATTAATCAAACACAAAAAATATTGGGGCATTTGATAGTCCAAATGGCACTATCGTGAATTCATAATGTGTTCTGAATTTTGTCTTTCCGGTGTCTTCTTCCCTTATCCTTACTTAATGATAGCCTGATCTCAAGTCAATATTTGAAAATATTCTTGCACCTTTCTGTTGATCAAACAAATCATCAATTATGGGTAAAGGATACTTATTCTTTATGGTAACCTTATTAAGTTTCTTGAAATCAATACACAACCTTAAGGTTCCATCCTTCTTCTTCATAAATAGAAGTGGGGCTATCCAAGGTGACACACTTGGGAGTATATACCCCTTTTTTAACAACTCTTCAAGTTGCATATGCAACTCCTTCAATTCTGGTGTACCCATTATGTATGGTGTCTTAGACACTAGGGTAGCTCCTGACACCAAATTGATAGAGAAATCAATGTCTCTCTTTGGTGAAAATACTGGGATTTCCCTAAAAACATCTTCAAAATCCCTCAAGACTGGATGGTATCCAATGCTTGCCACTTTATCTTTGGTTGCCTCCTCCATATGGGATAAAAACACCTGACATCCCTTCCTAAATCTCTTCTTCAACTACATAGTTGGAATCTCTCTAACACCTACAACTCTTGGAATGCCTTGAATCTTGCCTTGTTTCCCTTCCTCATCGAGACATGTGATTGTCTTGTTGTAACAGTCTAGGACAACATGATTCTTTTCCAACCAATCCATGCCAATTAGACATTCATATGAACCTAATGGTATGATGTTTACATCTACCTTCTTGTTCATTCCATTCATGTCTATTTGAAAATATTTAACCAACTCATTGATATTTCTCTTAGCCCCCATGGCTAAATGAACTAACCAAGATTTCTTGGTGCAGACCTCCTACCCTCAGGCCAAGATCTGCATAGGATCTTCTCTAAACCACGACAAGGGTTAACTGAACTCCTTGTTTAAGCCCGTAAAGGATTTTAGGTCTCGTGAGTTAGGCACTTTGAATACAATGACATAGCCCTTGGCAATAGCTGAAACATGAAATTGCGAATGGGATTAAGGTGTAATCCCCCCTCTTCAGCCCCTTTTCCAATATGACCACAGCCAAGCCTTAACGCAAGAACCTTTTTCAACTTGCGACTTTGCGAGTTGGAGCACCAAACTCTTGTGCTCTTCCCTTGTGAATCCCCGAAACACGATATGTCAACGAAGGTTGACTCCACCCAAAGTGACGGGTGCACGCCACCTGACACCTTTGTTTACTCTGCTTACAGAGTGGGTCCTTGCCACCTGTTCGCACGAGTCTTTGGCTTTCACAACTTGAGAGAACAATGAAAAATCGTTCCTCTCCCTCTACAAATCCCCAACTCCAAAATCGCACCTTCAACAAGATCGACGGTTGTGTGCCTCCCTCAATCCAATGGCTCTCATTGTATCAGGATTTTGCCAATCGAAAATCCACAACACTCAAACCAAACCACTGGTCACTCCATTCCCCAAACTCCGATACGGGAATTCACATACGAGATCAACGACCCTCGTTGATCTGGATCTGACAGTCACTATCCTTCTTGAGCTTAAGAGTGTTTAAAGACACCCGATCTTAATCCTTCCATTGTTCCTCAAGATCCAATGGCTCATGGAACTTTGGCACTTCTTCTTGAAGAGATTCCACCGTCCAATTCAACTTCTCAAGGACTTCTGGCCAAATGACTTGGCATCCTCCCTCCTAAACTTGACCTCTGTGAGATGATTTTGACCTTCACCTCCCTTTGAACACTTCATAGGTTCTATCCCTTTTGAGCTTTCGCTTGCGAATCAAAGCTTCCAAAAGGGTCTCTGCGCGCACTCCTTGCGGAAATTTCGAATAACATCTGGTTATTTGGACCTCCCGACTCTATGCACTCTTTGCAACAGCAGTCTCTCAATCGTCCTCTTGGATTGGTAAAATCCAAGACCTCACCCAGCCTGTGCACACCTTTCATGGCTCTATGCTCTGCTAGCACTTTTTCCTGTAAAGACACAATTTGAATCTCCTCTAAGAGTTCTGAGATGAAACTCATAGCCTGGTCGACGCACTCCTTGTGGACCCTCCACTGCACTCTTTTCAGGAGTTCTCAGAAAGAGAAACAACTGAAACTCATTCTCCCCTTATCCAGAATTCAAACATTCAACATAGAATTCTAGAGCACACACACACACATTTCAATGAAATAAAATGAACACAAAGAATATAAACTAGCCTACAACATACCATTCAACAGGTGGTTCCAACAACCATAACAAACACATAGATTGGAATCAAAGCTTTCTTCTATTAATTCCAGTGCTCATGTACATGGTAAATAACAATGGCTAGAATGCATAAAATTATTTGTTCTCCTCTGTGCTCTACAGCTTACAAATTCTAAATTATAATGAGTTATCTTTAAGATACAAGGCGAGGGTGTCTATCATCTGTTTTCCCTCCTATGCTCCTAAATTTTCTAATCTATTAAATTAAATCTACCTACTTGCATTAAACAGACTTAAATTCCTATTACATCCGCAGATAGGAACATACGCTCCAAAATCAATTAGGATATTCAGATATAAATGCAACTGCACTTTCCTCCTCTCCATTACATTAATGCTTCAAATTTTAAATTTCAAAACTCTTTCACAAAAACGTGTTCAAATTACATCTGCGCATCCAGCTGTCTCTTTGGCTAGGCACATGCTTTGGATTTCTACGATTCTCCTGCATCATACTCCCTCGCTTGAAAATTTTCATGAACTCTTGTTCATGAGTTTCTTCATTGTTTGTCCATGCTTTTGAATTGTTGCTTCATCCTCCCAACTGGCATCATCAATTGGATGTCCTTTCCACTTGACCAAATATTCAAAATACTCTTTTCTCCTAGTCTTTCTGCTAATCCTCTTGTCAATTATGCTTTTCATCTGTGGCTTTTCAGCTACAGGCATTTGTTTCATCAATGAAATTTCCTCTTGTTCACCCTCCGCTCATGCTTCTTCAGCTCTATAAGGGTACAAATCCATGACATTGAATATCGGTGATATTTCGACCCCATCGGGTAATTCAATCTCATACGTGTTTTCCCCAAATTTTCTTATGACCTTGCACGGTCCAATTTTCTTCATCTTCAGCTTGTTGTATGTTCCCCTTGGGAACCTTTCCTTCCTCAAATCCACAAGAATCAAATCACCAACTTCAAATTGAATTTCTCGCCTGTGTTGATCTACTCTACGCTTGTCCTCTTGACTTGAACTCTGCAACCACTCCTTAATTCTGTTATGAAGCTCCTTCATTCCTTCTGCAAAGTCCTCTGCACTAGCACTCCTGAATTCAACTTGTTCTGAATATTTCAATTTAGAGACTCCCCTTGGTTGCATTCCATATACAATTTGGAATGGACTCTGCCCTGTTCTTCTATTGAGTGAATCATTGTAAGCGAATTTTGCCTGTGGAAGAATGTGATCCCATTGAATGTGGTGTTCAGTCACTAAGCTCCTTAACAAATATCCCAAGCTCATGTTCACGACCTCTGTCTATCCATCCGTCTGAGGATGATATGCTGAGCTAAAAGACAAGTTTGTCCCCATCTTCTTCCATAAGGTCCTCCAGAAATTTCCTACAAACTTGGTATCTCGATCAGAAACGATACTCCTTGGCAAGCCATGAAGTCTGACGACTTCCTTGAAAAACAGGTTCACAATATGAGTTGTGTCACTGGTTTTCTAGCATGGTATGAAATGTTCCATCTTTGAAAATCTGTCTACCACTACAAAGATTGAATCATATCCCCTTTGTGTCCTTGGCAGTCCTACTATGAAATCCATGCTCACTGCATCCCACGGCCTTTTGGGTATGGGTAATGGCTGATATAACCTTGCGTTCTTCCTTTTTCCCTTCGTGTGCTGATAAATTATGCACCTGTCCACAAATTTCTTCACATATGTCCTCATCCCTAGTTGGTAATATGAGTCATTCAACTTTGAGAATGTTTTGTCATGGCCGAAGTGTCCGGCCAATCCTCTGTTGTGCTTTTCCTTTAGTAAATTCTCCCTCATGGATCATTTTGGAATACATAGCTGATTTCCCCTGAACAATAGTCCATCCTACATCATGTACTCTATCCATTGGCTTTTGTCCCTAAGAATTGGATTCTCATACGCCTCATATGCCTCTTTGAAATCTGGATCATCCCCGTACATTTCTTTGAGGTTATCAAAACCCAAAGTCTTAACTCTAAATTCATGCATAAGCAAACATTTCCTGCTCAAAGCGTCAACAACTTTGTTAGCAGTTCCAGAAATATGCTTGATCACAAAAGTAAAATTCTACATGTATTCAACCCATTTAGCATGTTTTTGGTTCAACTTCTCCTGTCAAGTCGTGAATTGCAAAGCGTGATTATCGTTGTACAAAACGAACTCTTTTGGAACCAAATAGTGCCTCCATTTCTTCAGCGCTTGTATGACTGCGTAGAATTCTTTGTCATACGTGGAGTACTTAATCTTTGCTTCATTCAGTTTTTCACTAAAATACGTGATCGGCATGTTGTCTTGGCTTAAGATCGCTCCAATGGAAAATCCATTCACGTCACACCTGACCTGGAATGTCTTGCTGAAATATGGAAAAACTAGAATTGGTTGCTTAGTGATCTTCTTCTTCAGCAGGTTGAATCTCTTCCCTGCTTCCTCGGTCCAATGAAAAGATTTATGTCTTTTCTTCACCGCATCCATCATTGGTGCGCTAATTCCACTGAAGTTTCAGATGAATTTCTTGTAGAAGCTAGCCAAACCATGGAAGCTTCGAAATTGAAACACGCTCTTCGGTGATGGCCAATCCTTAATCGCCTTTATCTTTTCTGGATCCATTTTCAATTCATTTGCAGAGATAACAAAACCCAAATAAATGAGTTATGTCCTCATAAATGACGATTTCTTCATGTTGATCAGCAATTTCTCTTGATGTAACCTTCTCATCACTGCAACTAAATGCTTCAAATACTTTGCTTCAGTTTTGTTGAAAATTAATATATCATCAAGATATACAATGACGAATTTCCCAATGAAATCCTTCAGGACTTCGTTCATTAATCTCATGAAAGTACAGGGTGCATTTGTCAAGCCAAATGGCATGACAAGCCATTCATACAGCCCTTCATTTGTCTTGAATGTTGTCTTCCATTCATCACCTTCTTTCATTCTAATATGATGATATCCACTTTTCAAATCAATCTTTGAAAAAAACTTTTCTCCACTCAAGCAATCCATCAAGTCATCCATCCTTGGCAATGGGAACCTGTACCTGATGGTAATTTTGTTGATTTCCCTTGAGTTTGTACACATTCTCTAGCCACCATACTTCCTTGGGTTGAGCATTGTTGGAACAACGCATGGACTCAAGCTCTCCCGAATCAATCCTTTGTCCATTAAGTCCTAGACTTGTCTCTTAACTTCTTCATTCTCCTGCAACGTCAACCTATAAGCTTCTTTGTTAGGCAAACTGGCTCTAGGTATAAGATCGATATGATGGCTTATACTCCTGATAGGTGGCAATGAACAAGGTAGTTCGTCCACTGCTATATCAGCAAATTCTTCCAGCAACTCCTAGATTTCTTCCGGTAAATCATCTATCCTAGTGTTGTTCAAAACAATTTGGGGCTTCCTAACCAAAATGAATTGTGTGTCTTCCTTCTTCTTGACTTCTTTAAGAAGTTCCTTTCCAATCATGAGAAGTATGGTGTTGTTCACCTCTAGTTTCACTTCTTTATCCTTAATAGGCAGCAACATGTGCATCCTACCTTTTTTTTCCAGAGTGTATGTGTTCTTTCTCCCATCATGCACCACATTTTTGTCATATTGCCATGGTCTACCAAGCAATAAATGACAAACATCCATGTGAATGACATCACATAATATCTCATCTTTATATCCTCCTATTTTAAATTCAACTAAAAACTGTTTAGTGGCATTTACCTGATGTCCTTTTTGTAGCCACGAAACTTTGTATGGGCTTGGATGTGCAACAGTCTCCAGCTCCAGCTTTTCTACCATTTTTCGTAGATGCAAGATTATCTGTGCTACCACTGTCCACTATGACCTTGCATACCCTTTCTTTGGTTTTTCAAGTAGTTTGAAACAGACTATTTCTTTGGGCTGGGTTCTCTGGCTCCTTCTCCGGTTTCAAGAGAACTTTCAGCATCATCAAAGATCTTTCACCCTCAGCATCCTCTTCCTCAACATTCCGTCCTTCAGCTTCAACAATGTGAGTTTCACCATCTTCTTTCTTCCTATCTAGACACTCATAGGATTTATGTCTGATTTTTCCACAGACAAAGCATTTCACTTCACCTCCTCTGCCTCTTCCTCTTCCTCTGGCTCGAGGAAAAGTATTTCTATCATCATATTGCCTCCCTTGTGAGCTTCCTCCTCTCTCAAATTGAGTTTGAGTTTTCTTCCCCTCTTCTTTAGGCTTATGATTTCTGTCATGGGTAATTGTCTTGCCTCTGATTTGACTTCTACCTCAGCCTCTTTGACCTTGCTTTTGGCTCAGCTTCTTTTCAACTTTTAGAGCCATTTGATAAGCATATTCTACGGTTCAGATGGTCATCATGCTCATCTCATCATGAATGTCATATCGTAGACCATTCATATACCTGGCAACTTTCTCATCATCGCTTTCCCGATCCCCTGCTCTTATGTTTATCCTATAGAACTCTTCAGTGTATTCTTTCACTAACATCAGCTTCTATCTCAAATTTTGCACCCTCTGAAACAGATTTATTCGATAATCCATGGGTATAAACTTGGCTTTCATTTTTGCAACCATTTTATCCCAGCTCTCGATTTTCTGCTTGCCCTTGCAACGTCTGTCAGCCTGCAGTTCATCCCACCACAGTGTTGCATGCCCTTTAAATCTAGTAACAACATGTTTGAATTTCTTGTCTTCCTCGACATCCTCATAGTCGAAGTGTTTGTCTAGAGCTCTAATCTAGTCTAGAAGCTCTTCAACGTCTAGGTTGCCTTCATACATTGGAATGTCCATTTTTTCCCTAGCACCTATCCTTGCAACAGACCTAAATAGGCATTCTTCTGTGGCATCTTCGAATGCAACTTCTTCTCCTTCATTTTCAGCTTAATTTTCAGCGTCAGCTTCACTGATATCCCTGATGACCTACTCTGATGTTTATCCTATAGAAATCTTCAGTGTATTCTTTCATTGACATCAGCTTCTGTCTCAAATTCTACATCCTCCGAAACAGATTTATTTGATAATCCATGGGTATAAACTTGGCTTTCATTTTTGCAACCACTTTATCCCAACTCTTGATTTTATGCTTGCCCTTGCAACGTCCGTCAACCTGCAGTTCATCCCACCACAGTGATGCATGCCCTTTAAGTCTAGTAATGACATGTTTGACTTTCTTTTCTTCCTCGACATCCTCATAGTCAAAGTGTTTGTCTAGAGCTCTAATCCAGTCTAGAAGCTCTTCAACGTCTAGGTTACCTTCGTACATTGGAATGTCCATTTTTTCCCTAGCACCTATCCTTGCAACAACCCTGAATAGGCGTTCTTCTACAACATCTTCGACTACAACTTCTTTTCCTTTGTTTTCAGCTTCATTTTCACTTTTAGCTTCACTGATATCTCCAATGTCAACTGTTTGCCTCTGTGTTGTCTCCATAGCATCAAGTCTGGCACGTAATTCACGCATTTCTCTTTCCACTGCTGGATCAGGTATGGGCCTTTCTCTTCTTCTCGGTGACATGGATGTAAAATTCCTCTTTTCTCTCTGTTGTAGAAAGCAAAGAATTTGTTTTGGTCTCTGATACCACAATTGGTGCAGACCTTCTTCCCTCAGGCCGAGATCCATGCAGGATCTTCTCTAAACCACGACAAGGGTTAACTAAACTCCTTGTTTAAGCCCGCAAAGGATTTTGGGTCTCACGAGTTGGGCACTTCGAATACAATGCCCCAGCCCTTGGCAATAGCTGAAACACAAAATTGTGAATGGGATTAAGGTGTAAGCCCCCTCTTCAACCCCTTTTCCAATATGACCACAGCCAAGCCTTAATGCAAGCACCTTTCGCAACTTGCAACTTCGTGAGTTGGAGCGCCAAACTCTTGTGTTCTTCCCTTGAAAATCCCCAAAATGCGATATGTCAACGAAGGTTGACTCCACCCAAAGAGACGAGCGCACACCACTTGTCACCTATGTTTACTCCACTTACGAAGTGGGTCCTTGCTACCTGTTCACACGAGTCTTTGGCTTTCGCAACTTGAGAGAACAACGAACAGTCATTCCTCTCCCTCTACAAATCCTCGACTCTAAAATCATGACTTTGACGAGATCAACGACTGTGTGCCTCCCTCAATCCAACAACCCTCGTTGTATCGGGATTTTTCCAATCGAAAATCCACAACACTCAACCCAAACCACTGGTCACTCCATTCCTCGAACTCTGATACGCGAATTCACATACGAGATCAACGGCCCTCGTTGATCTGGATCTGACGGTCACTATCCTTCCTGAGCTTAAGAGTGTTGAAAGACACTCGGTCTTAATCCTTCTGTTGTTCCACAAGATCCAACGGCTCACGGAACTTTGGCACTTCCTCTTGAAGCGATTCCACCATCCGATTCAACTTCTCAGGGACTTCTGGCCAAATGACTTGGCATCCTCCCTCCTAAACTTGAATTTTGTGAGACGATTTCGACCTCCACCTCCCTTTGAACACTTCAGAGGTTCTATCCCTTCTGAGCTTTCGCTTGCGAATCATAGCTTCCAAAAGGGTCTCTGCGCACACTCCTTGTGGCAATTTCGAATAACCTCTGGTTATTTGGACCTCTCGACTCTATGCACTATTTGCAACAACAGTCTCTCAATATTCCTCTTGGATTGGTAAAATCCAAGACCTCGCCCAGCCTACGCACACCTTACACGGCTCTGTGCTCTGCTAGCACTTATGCCTGTAAAGACACAATTTGAATCTTCTATGAGAGTTTTGAGATGAAACTCAGAGCATGGTCGACGCACTCCTTGCGGACCCTCCATTGCACTCTTTGCAAGAGTTCTCATAAAGAGAAACAACTAAAAGTCTTTCTCCCCTTATCCAGAATTCAAACATTCAACATAGAATTCTAGAGCATACACACACAAATTTCATTGAAATAAAATGCACACAAAGAATATAAACTAGCCTGCAACATACCATTCAACAGGTGGTTCCAACAACCATAACAAACACATAGATTGGAATCAAATCTTTCTTCTATTAATTCTAGTGCTCCTGTACATGGTAAATAACAACAACTAGAATGCATAAAATTCTATGTTCTCCTCTGTGCTCTACAGCTTACGAATTCTAAATTATAATGAGTTATCTTTAAGATACAAGGCGAGGGTGTCTATCATCTGTTTTCCCTCCTATGCTCCTAAACTGTCGAATCTATTAAATTAAATCTACCTACTTGCATTAAACAGACTTAAATTCCTATTACATATTCAGATATAAATGCAACTGCACTTTCCTCCTGTCCATTACATTAATGCTTCAGATTTTAAATTTCAAAATGTTTTCACAAAAACGTGTTCAAATTACATCTGTGCGTCCAGTTGTCTCTTTGGCTAGGCATGTGCTTTGGCTTTCTACGATGCTCCTGCATCATTTCTTATGCTTACTTCTTTGCAAGTGAAATATTTCAACAATGTTAGCATTTATGTAACTATGGATAGCTCCGAAATCAATTAAAATTTCTATGGGTTGGTTATCAATTTTACCTTCCACTTCGATCATGGGGGATTGATATTTTGTTTTCTTGTTGTCCAAGTCTACATAAATACTTGGCATAATTCCTCCCATGTATCCCACTATTTCATCCTCCTGAATGTTGTGGACAATCCTCATTCTTTCTCCTTTATGAGGGAAATCCTTATATAAGTGATTCCCCCCACATCCCAAACATTTAACAGGTTGTTGCCTTGGCCTTTTCCCAAATGAATCTACAATATTTTGATCATTTTGGGCTACCTGGCCTTGCTAACTTGCTTGGGAGTTATTTCTGAAAATGAGTGGCTTAAAACCTTTCTACCTTTGATCCTTTTTCTCTTTGATCATGTCATTCCAAGTCTTTTGGAACACTGGCCTTCCTTTTCTTTTCTCATAAAGGTGTCTTTCTCTCCTTATGGTTTCCTCCAATGTCTTGGGGTTGTCATATTGAATCTTGTCACTATAGAAGGAGGGAAACCCACTTAGAAACCTCTATATTTTAACCTTCTCATCCTTGTTGAAGTCAACATACTTCAACAATTCAAAGAACCGCTTCTCATGCTCCTCCATTGTCATGGTTCCCAACCTAAGTTCAAAGAACTCTTTCATCTTTCTCTCATAGTAATACTCAGAAAAATATTTCTCTTGTAAATATCCTTTGAATTGCCTCCATGAGATTCTATTCTCATCAAGGTTCTTGGCTTGCTTATGTTGATCCCACCACATGGTTTCCTTTCCTTGCAAGTGGTAGGTGGAAATCTTAGCTTCTACTCGGGATGGGTAGTCATGAAGTTGGAAATATTTCTTCATTTCCAATAGCCAAGCCTCTACCTCTTCTCCTTTCTTATGCTCACCATTGAAAGTAGGTGGATTTATTTTCCCAAGTTCACCTTGCAAGATGTTTGCCTCAGGCCTTCTTATTTGCCTTTGAACATGAGACACACTTGGGATGCTTCCTAGTCCTTAACTTGAATGATTTCTTCTAGTGGAATTCCTTGGAGAGTGATGGAGCATGCTCATGCTTCTTAACTGCCTATCATTTCCATGATCACCCTTTTGTTGTGAGATCTAGATGTTGATACTTGTCTAGCACTAGATGCTTGCTTGGTGCCAGAATATTTGTTAACTTTCTTATGCAACATGTTCAAGCTATAAAGTACATCTTCCTGATCCTTCATAATCCTTTCATTATCATCCCTGTAGCTTTGCACTTCCCTATGCATACTTCTCATAGTGACAGGCTCTTGCCTATCTCTTCTTCCATTTGACTATGTCTTAGCATTCCCCATGTTGATATGAAGACCTTTGAACTCTTCCTCATGGTTGTAAGACCCTTGAACATCTTCCAGGACTTTAGTGCTCATATAAGAACTAATTTTATTTATGTACCTCTTATTCTACAAGATTTTCAACCAACAAAATTTGTTAGGCTAAAATAATTAACAAGATCCATGAAATTATGTACAATTATGTTCCCATATTATATCATAATTCTTTCTTTCATGAGTTCACTCGAAAATTTTCAACACTTAGATTATTTTTCCATCTATTCGGACTCACAGGCTAGCGAACTTGCGAAATCATAATTCTTCCTTTCATAAGTTCATCTGAAAAGTCTCAACACTTAACCATTCTTCCACTTCTTCGCAAACTTGCAAACTCACAGACTCACAATAAGTCCAACACTTAGTCGTTTTTATAACATTGCAGACTCGTGGACTCACGAAATCATAATAAATCCCAACACTTAGTCATTTTTACCTTTGTGGACTCACGGACTCATAATAAGTCCCAACACTTAGCCATTTTTCTATCTTTGCGGACTCGCAGATTCATAATAAATACCAACACTTAGTTGTTTTTACCTTTGCGGACTCACGGACTCAAAACAAGTCCCAACACTTATTTGTTTTTACCTTTGTGGACTCGCGGATTCACAGACTCATAATAAGTCCCAACGATTCATCGTTTTTACCTTTGTGGACTCATGGACTCATAATAAGTCCCAACACTTAGCCAATTTTCTAACTCCCTGCCTCCTTGTACCTACCACCATGGAAGTACACGTTATCTACTACCATGTCAACTGACACGTGGCCCCCCGACATCATGTTGACATCGGTGTACGAAAAATTACCAATTTTTATTTCCAATTTTTCCTATTTTCCAAAATTCCAAAAATGCGCAGATTCGCCCAAAAATGAAATTCCTTCTTTGGTCATTAATAGAGATATGTGACTAAGCTCAATACAACCAAATCAAGCATTGTACACAAACATTTGTTTGTTACTTTTCAAATTTGAATCTTTCACTTCGAAATTGTCATTATTTAGCTACAGGAACTTGGGGCTTTTGCTTAATTTCATCCAATTTCACCACGGAACATTGTAAACATTTTTTCCAACGATTTGCAAATGAGCTCTCCCTCTTTCAAATAGTTTGTTTGCCAAGTCTGTAATTTCACTTCAACACTCTTCTAAATGGCCCACACGGGCTCAGTGTTGTAAAACTAGGCTCTGATACCACTTTGTAACGTACCCAACCTCCATGGTCGGGTCATGTCAAGCAAAAAATATTTATTTATCAACTCTGATACCATTTTAGTAACGTATCTAGCCTCCAGGTAGGAAACAATACGTGAAGAATACACATAAACCGAAACTTCTGCTAATTAAATCCATTACTTTCTTGTTATTTGTTTTCCCATAGCCTACAACTACAATTTATAAAAGATTTAGCTACGGTAATAACCATAAAATGTATGTATCTGGAGCATGCTAATAATCAACATGAGATACAACTAAATCGTTCATTACAACAACATATAA
>ML835597.1:57740-86197 GCA_009831015.1 Picea engelmannii | reverse complement strand
AACAACTAGAATGCATAAAATTCTATGTTCTCCTCTGTGCTCTACAGCTTACGAATTCTAAATTATAATGAGTTATCTTTAAGATACAAGGCGAGGGTGTCTATCATCTGTTTTCCCTCCTATGCTCCTAAACTGTCGAATCTATTAAATTAAATCTACCTACTTGCATTAAACAGACTTAAATTCCTATTACATATTCAGATATAAATGCAACTGCACTTTCCTCCTGTCCATTACATTAATGCTTCAGATTTTAAATTTCAAAATGTTTTCACAAAAACGTGTTCAAATTACATCTGTGCGTCCAGTTGTCTCTTTGGCTAGGCATGTGCTTTGGCTTTCTACGATGCTCCTGCATCATTTCTTATGCTTACTTCTTTGCAAGTGAAATATTTCAACAATGTTAGCATTTATGTAACTATGGATAGCTCCGAAATCAATTAAAATTTCTATGGGTTGGTTATCAATTTTACCTTCCACTTCGATCATGGGGGATTGATATTTTGTTTTCTTGTTGTCCAAGTCTACATAAATACTTGGCATAATTCCTCCCATGTATCCCACTATTTCATCCTCCTGAATGTTGTGGACAATCCTCATTCTTTCTCCTTTATGAGGGAAATCCTTATATAAGTGATTCCCCCCACATCCCAAACATTTAACAGGTTGTTGCCTTGGCCTTTTCCCAAATGAATCTACAATATTTTGATCATTTTGGGCTACCTGGCCTTGCTAACTTGCTTGGGAGTTATTTCTGAAAATGAGTGGCTTAAAACCTTTCTACCTTTGATCCTTTTTCTCTTTGATCATGTCATTCCAAGTCTTTTGGAACACTGGCCTTCCTTTTCTTTTCTCATAAAGGTGTCTTTCTCTCCTTATGGTTTCCTCCAATGTCTTGGGGTTGTCATATTGAATCTTGTCACTATAGAAGGAGGGAAACCCACTTAGAAACCTCTATATTTTAACCTTCTCATCCTTGTTGAAGTCAACATACTTCAACAATTCAAAGAACCGCTTCTCATGCTCCTCCATTGTCATGGTTCCCAACCTAAGTTCAAAGAACTCTTTCATCTTTCTCTCATAGTAATACTCAGAAAAATATTTCTCTTGTAAATATCCTTTGAATTGCCTCCATGAGATTCTATTCTCATCAAGGTTCTTGGCTTGCTTATGTTGATCCCACCACATGGTTTCCTTTCCTTGCAAGTGGTAGGTGGAAATCTTAGCTTCTACTCGGGATGGGTAGTCATGAAGTTGGAAATATTTCTTCATTTCCAATAGCCAAGCCTCTACCTCTTCTCCTTTCTTATGCTCACCATTGAAAGTAGGTGGATTTATTTTCCCAAGTTCACCTTGCAAGATGTTTGCCTCAGGCCTTCTTATTTGCCTTTGAACATGAGACACACTTGGGATGCTTCCTAGTCCTTAACTTGAATGATTTCTTCTAGTGGAATTCCTTGGAGAGTGATGGAGCATGCTCATGCTTCTTAACTGCCTATCATTTCCATGATCACCCTTTTGTTGTGAGATCTAGATGTTGATACTTGTCTAGCACTAGATGCTTGCTTGGTGCCAGAATATTTGTTAACTTTCTTATGCAACATGTTCAAGCTATAAAGTACATCTTCCTGATCCTTCATAATCCTTTCATTATCATCCCTGTAGCTTTGCACTTCCCTATGCATACTTCTCATAGTGACAGGCTCTTGCCTATCTCTTCTTCCATTTGACTATGTCTTAGCATTCCCCATGTTGATATGAAGACCTTTGAACTCTTCCTCATGGTTGTAAGACCCTTGAACATCTTCCAGGACTTTAGTGCTCATATAAGAACTAATTTTATTTATGTACCTCTTATTCTACAAGATTTTCAACCAACAAAATTTGTTAGGCTAAAATAATTAACAAGATCCATGAAATTATGTACAATTATGTTCCCATATTATATCATAATTCTTTCTTTCATGAGTTCACTCGAAAATTTTCAACACTTAGATTATTTTTCCATCTATTCGGACTCACAGGCTAGCGAACTTGCGAAATCATAATTCTTCCTTTCATAAGTTCATCTGAAAAGTCTCAACACTTAACCATTCTTCCACTTCTTCGCAAACTTGCAAACTCACAGACTCACAATAAGTCCAACACTTAGTCGTTTTTATAACATTGCAGACTCGTGGACTCACGAAATCATAATAAATCCCAACACTTAGTCATTTTTACCTTTGTGGACTCACGGACTCATAATAAGTCCCAACACTTAGCCATTTTTCTATCTTTGCGGACTCGCAGATTCATAATAAATACCAACACTTAGTTGTTTTTACCTTTGCGGACTCACGGACTCAAAACAAGTCCCAACACTTATTTGTTTTTACCTTTGTGGACTCGCGGATTCACAGACTCATAATAAGTCCCAACGATTCATCGTTTTTACCTTTGTGGACTCATGGACTCATAATAAGTCCCAACACTTAGCCAATTTTCTAACTCCCTGCCTCCTTGTACCTACCACCATGGAAGTACACGTTATCTACTACCATGTCAACTGACACGTGGCCCCCCGACATCATGTTGACATCGGTGTACGAAAAATTACCAATTTTTATTTCCAATTTTTCCTATTTTCCAAAATTCCAAAAATGCGCAGATTCGCCCAAAAATGAAATTCCTTCTTTGGTCATTAATAGAGATATGTGACTAAGCTCAATACAACCAAATCAAGCATTGTACACAAACATTTGTTTGTTACTTTTCAAATTTGAATCTTTCACTTCGAAATTGTCATTATTTAGCTACAGGAACTTGGGGCTTTTGCTTAATTTCATCCAATTTCACCACGGAACATTGTAAACATTTTTTCCAACGATTTGCAAATGAGCTCTCCCTCTTTCAAATAGTTTGTTTGCCAAGTCTGTAATTTCACTTCAACACTCTTCTAAATGGCCCACACGGGCTCAGTGTTGTAAAACTAGGCTCTGATACCACTTTGTAACGTACCCAACCTCCATGGTCGGGTCATGTCAAGCAAAAAATATTTATTTATCAACTCTGATACCATTTTAGTAACGTATCTAGCCTCCAGGTAGGAAACAATACGTGAAGAATACACATAAACCGAAACTTCTGCTAATTAAATCCATTACTTTCTTGTTATTTGTTTTCCCATAGCCTACAACTACAATTTATAAAAGATTTAGCTACGGTAATAACCATAAAATGTATGTATCTGGAGCATGCTAATAATCAACATGAGATACAACTAAATCGTTCATTACAACAACATATAAGTCATTCTCATTCATGCAGAGTTCATGCACAACAATAACACATGTAAATAACTCAATACAAGATAAAACATTTATCTTAAACAAGAATTATGCAACCAACTGCTTGGGATGGACGTTCCACCCAACCGTAGACTGACTGTTCCAAATCTCAATATCCAGTCACCCCCGAGCTGAGGCTAGAAAATCATAAAAGAGAGTGTTCTCTCACAGTCCACTCACAACTCATAAAGCTCTCAACCCAACTGATATTCTCCTACAACTATCATGATTTTTCCACCAGCTCTCTTCCTGTTGACCTTCCCAACCTAAGGAATGCACCATTCATTTATCAGGGATAACCCAAGGGATGTACCATTCGTTTATCAGGGATAACCTAAGGGATGAACCATATGTTTATCATGGTTAACCCACGAGATGCACCATCTGTTTATTAGGGATATCCCAAGGAATGTGCCATTCGTTTATCAGGGTCTCTCTGGCACAGGTAGCTAGGAATCTCTCAACTGGGAACTCAAGGGACATTGCTACTAGGAAAACTATTAGCAAACCAATAGAAACACTTGTTGTTTTAGTGCAACTCACGCAGGAGTTCACTCTTCCAGCCTGACAACCAGGCTATTCAGTTCTCTAGCTCCAATTCACTCCAATTACGCTCCATACTTTTCCCTCTTATGGTTGCACCCGCTCCAAACTCTCTTTCCATTCCCAAACTTGACTAACTACCCCAAATTGCTCGCATTGTTGTTACTTCTGTCTCAACCCATACAAAATTCCTCTATTTTGCTTGCCTTTCTTGACTCACACTCTTCCCCAAGATGATTGTACTCAACCCCTATGTTCCCAATAACTTTGGGATGTGACCACTCACACCCACCCTCTTTCATGTATTCAATGATTGGCTTTGGAAACACTCAATTAGAAATGGAAAGGTTCATATACAATAGAAGATTTAGGAAAACAAGTTAAATCCACAAACATGGGTAATTCCCCCCTTGGACCCCTCTTGGCCATTATCCTAGACACTCCCCTCTCTTGTGGATTAATTCAGCCCCCATCTCTTGTCCATGTCCCCTTAGCAGTTGGCATCACATTTTATTATTAAAACATCGAAATAAAATTTGCATATTACACCACTTGACCGTAGCCACATATTATATCTACATAAGCATTAATTAAACTGAGGATTATAATGGGGATGTTACATCATCGTACAATAAGTTTCCAACTTGCATGCTTGCATATTATTGAACTTTTTGGTTATGCAATCTCTTACCTACTCACTAATAGATTACTCTCACCTCCACAACAATTCAATTCTACAACTCTCCCATGGATCAATATTATCTCACTAATCAATCTTAGCTCATGTTTCCTTTCATGCACAACTCACAAACAAGTGTAAACTAAAATGAAAATGTTGCCAACAAGGCCTTTGTTCACTAGTGAGGTTGACATAATAGTCAGTTTTCCATCAACGATCCATTCATGTTGCAATATGACCCACTTGAATGACATGTTTCAAGAAGGGAGGAGGTGAGTGAAAGTATAGAAGTTAGACTTGTAAAGATAGAAATATTAAGGCACTCATTATTAAACTAGTAAAGTAACAAAGACTAAGGTAATATTTATTAAATTGGTAAAGGCACTGAGGGAATGGTATTGGATTTTTGTAATAAATACTTGACTTAGGAAATTTCAAAGATACCACCAACAAATATTAATCAAGGGCCACTAAAAGATAAATATTATGAGATATGAAAGAACACACATCGACACAATTAACATACAGTTTATGTTTCTAAAAGTTTCTTTTACCTTAAAAAAATCTTTCTATTTACACAATGATATTCATATGATGATGATTGTTACCATCTTACGGGATTTGACAATTTCGTATTTTCACTAGGTTTGTAGCATGATTTTTGTCCCTTTTTACTTGCCTTCTTATCTTTTACCCATATTTACCATTACAGCCTGAGTGGGCCTAATGGTTAAGAACATGTGTTTCCTCTTAAGAGGTCACAGGTTCAAATCTAGAGGGGGGTCGGGTATGTATACCTTCGTAGACTTTACCAGTCAAATCGTTGGGCGGAGGGGGGTCCCTTGTCCCACAAACAAGGGGGTCTCATACACCAATCTGATGTGTTGGCTTGGCCGTGACCTTAAAAATAGATTAATACAGCCTGAGTGGGCCTAATGGTTAAGAATATGTGTTTCCTCTTAAGAGGTCACAGGTTCAAATCCAGAGGGGGGTAGGGTATGTATACCTTCGTAGACTTTACCAGTCAAATCGTTGGGCGGAGGGGGGTCCCTTTTCCCACAAACAAGGGGGTCTCATACACCAAATTGGTGTGTTGGCTTGGTCGTGACCTTAAAAATAGATTATTATTATTATTATTATTATTATTATTATTATTATTAGTGTTCAATATCTATTTTGGCATAAGGTATTTTTGGTTTGATTCTTTCACATTTTCATTGGTTATTTGATGATAAGAAGGAAAATATATGTACTTATAGCCATCTTGAGAAGTGTTGCAGATTCCATAAACAAAAGTGTCGTGGAAACTCTACATGCATGCTACAGAAAATCTACACGTGTGGTGTGGATGTTTTCATGCTACGGATGTGACTTCACATGCATGTTGTGGATTATTAATTTCATGTTAAAATTCTAAAGATCCACGTGGAAAAGAACGAGGTTTTGAGCTTATATGTTTTTGGAAGAATATCTCGTTTGCATAGGCTATTATGGACTTCATGTGTGGCATAAAACCATAGTTCTATTTTGGTTTCCACATGGCCATAGAGAAGACAAATATTATTTTTATTTTGTATGTAGTTCGGTGATGGACCGACCCAATGGCAACCACTATTAGAACAATCAAGAAACTGTCAGTTCTCAAGTTGTAAAGAGAACAATTTTGTCAGTTGTTTTGTATTGAGTCCATTGTTAAAAGTGGTTGGATGATGGTTGATGTTGGAACAACTTGAGAACCATAGGTTCTCAAGCATGATCTTGGTCCACTCTCTTTAATTTTTAGGCATTCAAAAGTTATTATAAAAAGAGACCTCTCACTCTTGTAAAAAGAGGAAGATTTGCAGAATTTACATTTTGTAAAACAATTGGCGTTGCTTAATTGAAAGTGTCTGAACTTTGATAGCTTACCTTTTACATGGATGTGTTGATATAATTTTGAACTTTGATAGCTTACCTTTTACATGGATGTGTTGATATAATTTAGTTTCTACTCTAGTAATTCTAGCACTTTGTTCGGAGGAGGAAAGGCCCACTCCACACTGGACATGTGATGTATAAATATTGATGTAGGTTTATATTTCACATTGCTTTTATTTTTGATAGTTTATATTTGTTCTTATAGATTGCAGTGGTCCTGATAAGTTATATTCATTTAACTATAATTTTATTTAATTTATAACTCATATTTATCGCACTTATTTAAGTAGAACTACATCTCCTTATAAATCAGATTTGTCATATCTTAGTATAATTGTAATTCGTTTATAAAATAGATTTGTAAGTTATATTAATTACCGAAGGATTGCATTCATCTCAATGATCACACTTATTTCTATGAGTAATGGATAGTAATCATAGTTGGTAGTAGTTAGCTCTTGAAATTTACTTTTATGTAATTTACCTTCTTGTGTGATTTAATTTCCCTGCAATTTATTTTCTCATTGTGTGATTTACTTTCCCTGCAATTTACTTCCCCATCATGTGATTTACTTTTCTGCAATTTACTTTCATATCCTATGATTTACTTTCCTTGCAATTTACTTTCTTGTTGGTGTGATTATTTACTCCCTTGCTAACTCTTGTTTAGCAATCTAGTTCCTTTCCAATACTTGTGTAATTGTCAATTTCATTGCTTGTAAGTGTGATTGTTGAAACTACAACTACATGTTAGATAAATCAATGGAAGTAGGAAGTGTGGATTGCATAGAAAATGCATGATAGAATGCAAGTAAGACCAAAACCCTGGGTTGACAAATTTAATGCACAGACTCATTACTCGCCTTGATATAAATTAGAAAGGTAATTAAACATCCCACCATTTTGGTGTCACTTCCAGGGAGTTTCTAAAGGTGCAATAGTATTCCTACACTAGTTTTAGGTCATAGTAGAATGCATGAACAGAGTTGGAGATCCAAAAGGTTGATTCAAAACCACCCAAGATACTAAACCCTTTGAAGGAAAATCAACAAAAGGAGAAGGCCCACAGAACTCTAACTCTTGTAAAAAGACACTAACAATCGAAACCACAAAATCTAGCTCTTCAAGAAAAAGGAAACCTGCCCCACCAATTGTAGAATCAGTACATTGAGTTGATCTTGCAACAGAAGCTACTTCAACAGCTCAAGATTTTTTTTTATCTCCAACTCTAGACTCAACCAATATAGAGGAGCTTCTTAGTGGGAAACATGATATAGAATTCCAATCAAATCTAGTTCAGGAACCAACAAAATCCCCTTCTTTTGAAGAATTTGTAACATAACAAAGGCTTGATTTTCAGGAGTTTTGGTACAATGTGGCAGCAAAGGAAGGAGAAGGAGTCATCTAGGAAGATATTGTTAGATTTGAATTCCTATTAAGAAATTCTAGGGGCATGGCACAAATGAAGAATATTCCCCCCTTAGCCTTGCCAAATTTCAATGGAATGGAATGTTGGGATCTAGACACATTTATTTTTGAATTTGATGTCCTTTACAGAAGCTACGACTATGTCATAGATTCCTAAAAATTAAAGTTGTTCCCTACCACATTAAAAAACACAACACTTTGTTGGTTTATGGGACTCAGTGGAAACAATATAGGAACATTGGAAGAAATGAAGAATACATTCCCGAAAAAGTATCAGGATTATTGCAAGGGAAAAGATCGCAAAGAAGAAATATTTAGGATGACCCAAAAGGAAGATGTCAGCCTAGAGGACTACGTAGAATTGTTCCAATACAATTTACAACAATCAAAACCGAGTAATTTGGATGATGAAACTCTACAATTTCTTTTGATGATAAGAATTAAAGATTATTTCCTTGACCTTCTAAATCTAATGGGGGCTGGAGATGTTTCCCAACTAAGCTATTGTGATATTTGTGACCTTTGTAAAAGGTACTCAAGAGGAACTTCGAAGCCAGGGAAGGGACCAAGAGACATGGTAGCTAGAATTACTAAAACATTCTTGGGAGGAATCACTGGAGAAAAGATTGGAAACCCGCTAGAGGATCTTAATACTAATATACTTAGCTCCTTGTGTTCACAATTGGACACCTTGCAAGCCAAGAAAAAACGGGATGAAGCAGAACTAGACTTACTGATATTCTACCCCAAATATAGAAAAAGCATCCCTTGAAGGATTGTCCATTGAATAACATCAAGATATGTAGAATCTATGAACATGAACATGATACTAGCAGTTGTCCCTCTTTGTTAGGGTTGAAATTAGTCTACCAGGGATAAATCATGGAAGTCGAGCAAGTTTTCATCATTACTCGGAAACAAGCTTGGTAGCCTCATCCCCCAGGTTTGGCCTTAGACCCTCTACAATATTATAACTCTTGTTGGACTAACCCACAATTGTAGTATCCTCCTCAGACTTGGTACCCCTTCATGCCTCACTAACAATGGACGCCTCATCCAACCAAAAATCACCCATGATAGCAAGGATGGCATAATCCTCCTTTTGGGAAGCAACAACAAACCCCCCTTCAATCCCCTCAACAATCACAAACTCCACCAATGTAGTATCCCTCGCAGCAACAAATCTAGTTGCCTACAAATAACCCATTGCCATGGCCACAACTTCCTGCACAAACTATTGCTAACATGAATAATAAAGAAACTCAGACTACTTATACCATCGGTTTCCTAGTTACCATACATATTCTATCTCCTTTATGGAATTCTAGTATATTCAACGACAATCAGGGAGAACTCTCAATAACGAAACTTCTCATGTCATCATAGAACATGATGAAGAGGAAGTTCAAGATATGAAAATAAATCATTTTAACAAGCATTCTGATGACCAAACCCCCACAACACTTTATCCCACTCCTCCTAAAACCTTAGACTAGTTGCATTCCACATGGGCTACATAGCTTCATCCATATCCAAAGAGGCTAAGCACAGACAAACCCCCCACTTAGTGTGAGTTTGACTTCTTGGGAGAGTTAAAGAATCTGTGTGTAATAATCCCACTATTTCAAGAAATAAAGGATGTTCCCATATACACCAAGGTCATGAGAGAACTATGCTTAAGGAAACCAAACACGAAAATAAAGGATCCTTAGACTATTCAAGTGATCGGGAAGCTGGCAGATTTGATGCTTGCAAAAATCATTACTACCAAGTATTCAAATCCTGTGAGCCCCATATTATATGTCCAAATTAATAATTTCCTTATCCCCAACACTCTGATCGACTTGGGAGCTACCATCAACACAAAGATAAAGGAAACTATGGAAAATATTGGGTTGTCCAACTTACGACAAACTCCCACAGTCCTTCAACTAGCTAATTGATCCATAATTAAAACTGACAGAATTCTAGAAGATGTAGTGATTTTTTTTTATTCTTGGGAGTATCTCATAGATTTTTTGGTTCTATAGCCCAAATCCAACTTGGGAGGCTACCCTTTAATCATAGGGAGGCCATCATTGGCCACAATTGATGCTTTTATTGGTTGCAGATCCCGAAACATGAATATTTCCCACGACAATTCTACTAAGAGACTTACTGTATAGCCACCTACCAAACCTAACACAAACCAAGAAATGCCTATATGGGTGGAAGGTGAGGGAAAAAACGATGAGGAGAGTGCACATCAATTTCTTACAATAGATTAGTATCTCTCTTTCAAGTAACAAATTGAGGATGATATGATTGATAACTTTATAACCAATTCTTTCTCATCCTCACTCAATTTCTCAAATCGTCAACCATATCATGGATCCAATTGCTCAAGAGAGATATTCATTGGCTAATATGGCCACAACAATAGACACCATACCCATTCCTCTCTATGATAGCCAAATCCACTATCATACCAAAAGAGATCGACCCAGGGAGAAAAATGAATATCAATTTTGAACATGCTACCTCGTAGAAAGGGCAATTGATTACATTGTTACAAAAACATAGTGATGCATTCACCTGGGACTATACTGATATGAAGGGAATCCATCCAAACATTTTCACTCACCACATATATATATAAGAGGAATCCTAACCTATTTGACAACCCAAGCATAGACTAAATCCTTCCCTACAAGAAATAGTAAAATATGAGTTGCAGAAGTTGTTCATTGTGAACTTTATATACCCCATCTCTAATAGCCAAGGGGTCTCACCACTTGTGACCATTCCAAAGAAAAATGGGAAGTGGAAAATGTGTATCGATTATAGGGAATTAAACAAAGCCACTCACAAAGACCATTTTCCCTTACCCTTTATCGATCAAGTCCTCGACAACTGGTAGGGAAGAAGTATTTTTACTTCCTTGATGGGTTCAACAGATATAATCAAATCCTAATTTCCCCCGAGAACCAAGAAAAAACCACTTTCACCTACTCATGGGCAACATTTTCCTATCAAGTACTCCCCTTTGGACTTTGCAACGCACCAACTACTTTCCAAAGGGTTGTTCTTGGTATCTTTTTATACTTAATTCATGATTGTGTAGAGGTGTACATGGATGACTTCACAATATACAATAATACATTTGAAGAAGCTTTGGCTAATTTGGAGAAGGTGCTCAAACAATGCAAGGAGGTGAACCATTCCCTCAATAATGAAATTTTTTTTATGCTACTAACTAAAGGAATTGTTTTGGGTCACCATATGTCTCATGTAGGTATCAAAGTGGCTCCGACAAAAATTGAGGTAATAGTCAACCTTCCTAGTCCGAAAACACATAAAGATGTACATAGTTTCTTGGGATATTTTGGTTATTATCGTCATTTTGTTAAAAACTTTACAAAGGTTGCATTCCCTTTATATTCATTACTTTCCAAAAATGTAGATTTTGTCTGCAACGCCAGTCTTAAAGAGACCAGATTGGTCCTTACTATTTCATATATCCATTGATGCTTCAAACACCTCCATCGAAGCAACGAGACAAACAAAAACCCTATGCTATATATTTCATCAAAAAGAACCTAACGCCTATAGAACTCAACTATACATTAACAAGAAATGATGTAATGTCCCCAAGGCCGAGCCGTTGTAAATCTTGGTTATGAAATGAATTGTAAATATGTTTTATAGGCTGGTGAGCCAAGTTTAAATAAGTTGGTAGGCTTATGTGATTGTTAGGCCAGAGAGCCTAAGGATTGAAGGCCAAGAGCCTGATTTTGTACATGTATCAATGCAGAACATTAATAAAATATAAACACCGCCGCGTGCAGACCGACCACGATGAATGAGTGATGGGGGACTAAGCTTCCACAGAGTGGGCAAGGGATTAGAGGCTGGAAGGTGGGAAAAGGGGGCTAAGTGTTGAGCCTAGGGACTTAATTCCTTGGGGAATAATATTTTAATATTATTCCGAAAGACATGTGAATATTACGTTTTTTACCCTAAGTTATTTGGGAAGGACATGTGACTTCCAAATGGTGGAAGGAACGCAGGCTGATGGAAGCATGCAGCTTCACGGGTGACAAGTGTCAACCCAAGCACATGTAGATAAAACTGTTGAGTTGAGCCGTGATGGGGATCCCTCCTCCACTCTACCCGATCGTCTGAACATGAACGGTCTGACCTCTGCAAGAATACCCTAGTGCATCTTCTGAATCGTACGCCTCGTCCGACCCAAGAAGAGACCTCGTGCCATTCTGAATTCAGGGATAGCCTGTGTTGATTCTGGAAGGCCGAGACACCCTCTGTCTAAAGATATCGAGCCTATGTGTGGAATCTTTGTCCCCAAGCCATAACTGTGAGACCATCATGTCATTGCTAAGCCTGTTGGAAAGCCCGTGTTTGTTTTCCCCGTTGGCTGTTGTGGCCACGCAGTGCTGGACTGTGTGTGGCTTGTTGGCTAGTTTGTACAACACTCTCTCCAGGTGAGAGAGGTGATTGAATTGGAAGAACAGTTTGCTTGGCCTGTGAGTGACTCTCTCCAGGTGAGAGAGTGTGAAGAGGAAGGAGAGAACTCCTGGAAGGAACCCTGTAGCTGCCACAGAGCTCGGAGACTTCCGGTCCGGTCTGTTGTTGTAACCCAAGGCAAGGGAGGTTAGCAGCCGAAGGACTGTCTAGGTGATAGAGAAGGTGTATACTCCTGGGGTGGAACAAGCATGTGGGGAAGGAGAGTCTGTGGGCAGTGAGCATGAGTGGTTCTTGGGAGAGAATTCCTTCCTTGTGACTGTGTGTTTTCCCTGTAACCTCAACCTAGCCTAGGATTCCCTGCCTTGTGGGTGGAGCTTAGTCCTAGCTCGGGGGTGACCCATTGTTGAGCTGACAAGCAGTGTGGTCTAAGGCTGGGAGGTTCGTGAAAGGCCTGCACTTGGTTGGTGGAACTACCACTGTTTCTAAGATAAGTACCAGATGATGCTTTAATTATGTTTTTGTATCTCTATGTATTATAATTACCATGTATTCAGCTATGCATTTGGATTAATGTTAATTCCATGGATTATTTATGTTAGTAATAATTATTATGCTTGCTCTGAGCTTAAATGTATTTCTTGCTTAAATGCATGTTGTTTTATAATCAGAGAATTATTGTTATATTTCCGCGAAGTATGGTAACATAAAGGTTGCTACAAATGAATTCCTTGTTGTTTACTCTATAAATCAGTTTTGTGATTACATAACAGGTTATCCTGTGTTCATACACATCGACCACTTTGCCATTCACTATTTAATGAACAAACCCATCACCCATGGTAGAGTGGCTATGTGGCTATTGCTTCTAGATGAATTCAACATCACCATCCTTGATAGGCCTAAGAAAAATAATGTTGTTGTTGATTTCCTCTGTAGGCTCACTAATGATGGAGATGTGCTTCCTGTCGAGGATGTTTTTCCTTATGAACACTTATTTGCACTATCTACTAACACTATGTGGTTTGTAGATATTGCTAACTACTTGGCTGCAAGAAAACTTCCAACACATCTCTTAACGAAATAACGACAAAATATTATTAAGCAAAGTGACCGATATTCCTAGATTCAAGGCCACCTCTTTTACACCGAGCCAGATTACATGATTTGATCTTGTGTTTGAGAGGACGAAATTCATGACATCCAAAAATCTTGTCACGATGGGACCTGTGGAGGGCACTTTGTCGACAAAAGAACTGCTCATAAAGTGTTGCATCTAGGACACTACTAGCCTACTATTTTATGAGATGCTCGGAAGTAAGTGAGAAGATGTGATAGCTGCGAGAGAACATGACAACCCATCCAATCATATGAAATGCCACTTCAAACTCAACTTATGGTGGAGCCCTTTGAGAAATGGGCTTTAGACTTTGTGGGACCTATTAACCCTTTGTCCAAAAAGAAAACATTTATCTTCGTTTGCATTGACTATGTTACCAAATGGGTCGAGGCTAGAGCACTTCCAAAGGCCATAGAATAGGCAATGCCAAAGATTCTCTATGGGAAAATCTTTGTCCGATTTGAGGTATCAAGGGAGATTGTTACAAATGGAGGAGCACATTTCACTTCAAAGCTCATTGGAACCATCATGAAACAATATAAGATCCGACATAGGATAACCACACCCTCTCATCCACAAGCCAATGTGAAAGTGGAAGATATCAATAAGATTATGGTGTCCATATTAACCAAAACTGTGAAAATACATGTTAAGGATTGGGCTGATAGACTCCCATAAGATCTACGGGATTACCATACCACATAGCAGAACAACACATGTTTCACCCCATATGAAATTGTGTATGGAAAGCATGTTGTCCTCCCCATTAAGTTCGAGGTGGAAACATTAAGGATTTCACTACAAGTAGGCATGGATCTCTTAGAAGCTCAACAAAACTTCTTGAACTAGATTAGTGAGTTGGACGAACTTCGTAAAGCCGCTCTACATCATGCCTCTATTGTTCAATACCAGAGAACCAAATGGCATGACAAGTTCATTAGGAAATTCCAGGCATGGGATTTGGCTCTCTCGTATGATTCCAGGTTCAAGGATTTTAAGGAGAAGTTTCACACTCATTAGCTAGGACCACATGAAGTCAATATTGTCTACGAAAATGGCACAGTGAAGCCGCGTACTATTAATGAAGATCAGACTCCCCTTATTCCCAACGATCATAGTTTGATATTATATCAGAAACCATTTTCCAGGGATGCATTCATCTGAGATCTTGCCGCTCATTCAGACTTGAAGATTGTAGGTATAGTGGCTATTTCATATGCACCTGCAACAAAGTGATTTTTCATTCAAATGAGCCATTAAAAAAAAGGAAAAAGAGAATAAAAATCCAACTATGAAAACCCCCTTTGGGGGCATAGTTGGAAAAATGTCATTCGAAAATCAGTCTTCTGACGGATGATATTTATAAAATAAAAAGAAGAAGAAAAAAAGAAAGAGAATAAAAATCCGATTGTGAAAACCCCCTTTGGGGGCATAGTTGGACAAGTATCATCTGAAAACTAGCTTTATGGCGGAAGATATTTGCAAAAAAAATAATAATAATTATAAATAAAATAAAATTTTCAACTTGGTTAATATCTTGTTCTGTTATAGATTGTTGGAACCACATGAATGCTCTACTATAGGACCTTCCACTTTCACAGAACTATTTGCTCCTACAAAACCTTCCACTGCTCCAGAAATTTCTGCTTGTTGCAGATCCTTCGTGGCTCTTGGTCTGTTCCAACATCACTAGCTTGCTACAACATTTGTTCCTTGTCACAGGTCCTCCATCTGCTATAGGACTTACTGCTGCTGCAGAACCCTCTACTTCTACAAAACCTTTTTGCAGATCCTTCATCTGCTATAGAACCACGATTTGTTGCAAATCAAAAGAACCTTCTACTGCTGAGAGTGGACTTGTTCTCTGCTCCAGAACCACTTGTTGCAGAAACTTGGCCTGCTTCAGAACCTCAACATGATATATAGATCCACAACCTGCTATAGAAACCCAGCTTCCTTAGTCAAAGAACCATGGTGCAATCCCCAAATTCTTCATCTGCTACAAATCAACAACTTGCTGGAGAAACTACTTTTGCTAAAGAACTCCATCTCGCTACTGATGCTTCCATTGTTCATCAACAAGCTGGACTCAAGTAGCTGCCCAACTCTCCTCATGTAGGTGAAGGTGCATATTTTTCCTCTCCTCATGTAGGTGAAGGTGCATATTTTTCCTCTTATTTTCAATAACCGATCAATATGCTAGTTACTTGGTAATTATACCATGCCAATTTTGGACACTCCCTTCTCCTCTCATATGTCCAAGGACGGACAAAATTTCCTATGTCCAAGGACGGACAAAATTTCCAAGAGGGGGAAGGGATTAGCACGAGTAGCCACTGCCATAGTTGGTGAGACCTGCCACCATATTTAGCGGAGCACTATTAAATCTAGGTAGAGGTCGTGCGAATTAATGGCACGAATGGAGTTTGCAGATTCCCAAGTGTTGTGAATTTTCATGATAATATGGTAATCATGGCAGTGGTACTCCGTGAAATTCGTAATCATGTCTAGATCATCCCAAATCCGGTGGATACGCCATAACCTCAAACCATCATTTTTTTCCCATCATATCTTAACCATTCTGCCCAAGCTGAATCGGTTCATTCGATGACTTTAATTTCTACACTTACTTCCATTAACCTTCCTTGCTTTCACAACTGAGTTTCTAGAACCAAATCCCCTGCACAATGGGTGGAACCCTTGCCAGGAGTGAGTTGGAAAACACCAAACTTGTAACCGAGAATCCGTAAGTGCTAAGGATCTTTACTGAACTAGGGTGGATGGTCTACTTTGAGAGGCTATGGGGGAGTGACAGAGATGTTGCGATGGAATTTGACAGTCTTATCAATCACAGGTTGTAGAGGTCCGGGGTTTTGCAGATTTGAGTGAATGAGGATAAAATTGCAAAAGTGATAGGTCTAGCCCAAACAGGCGACAGGTGGTTCGAACGTAGGGCTTCGATAAACCCTATATACAGATAATTTCTCATAGGAAACAAGATAGTTAAAGGGACGAAGAAAGGAACATGAGGCTATCTCTTACTTCACCATGGTTGAAAGTAGCCCTATGCATACATAAATACCTCACCTGCGAGGGTAGGTACAGTCTTATTTTCGGTTTCCATTTTAATCTCTCGACACATATGCAACACTAGAAGCATATCAACGTTTCATATTCTCTTCTCAATTCTCTTGAGTTGATGTGCAAAATGGTCAGGGAGGGGAAACACCCTGAAGCAAGCCTGACTCACCACGGCTTAATCAAATTACTAGTCGAAGATGCCCTTACTGAGAAGAAACAGAGTTGGGACGTTTTTGTGGGTATTTTACAATCTCAAGAAGCCATAAGGGAACATAGCACTGAAGATGCAGAGGCCGTGAAAATAACAGACGACTCACAGAAGAATATTACACCAGAAAATAAGTCATCGGGACTTGGGCGGAGAAGCTTCTGGAGAGATTCTCCCGATGTAGAAACCTCCAACCAACCAAGAACACGGTTTAGGTTGGATGCGGAGTTGAATCCAGAAGTAATTGAAGTAAATGAGGAAGAAGATTTAGGGGACACCCATGATATCCCGAACATTCAGGTGTTGGAAAGCATACACTCAAAAGAAGACATGGAATCTGGAGCAAGGGATGCAGAAAAATTAAATTATGACGAAGTAGTAACTATGACAGAGGCATAGAAACCAAGGACAGAAAAGTGAAGGAGGAAAAAGGGATTCTATTCGATGAGTTTCAGCCCTTTTTCTTTCCAAAAAATAGAAAATCCCATCAGAGATTGAAGAAAATTCGTAAGAATTTAAAGAAATCATATCTTGCACTTTAGGTTGTTGCATGGGAGAAATTACAGTGCGATGAAGCTCAGAAAGGCCTGAATGTTTTAGTCCAAGCCATTGAGGAACAAAACGACTGGCCGCCTTTTGACTCTCATGAGGATGGAGAAATTGGCAATATAACAGAGAGTCCAGAACAACAATTCTATCCAAAACCTATAGAGGAAGAGGAGCATGAAGAAGAAGATAAAGAGGAATTTGAAACCCATACAAAAGAAAGAGGATTTGATGAAGATGATGCAGAGATAACGAGAAGCCATTTAAGGGACCGTGTTGAAATTGAGAGGTTGAAGGGTGAAGTGGCCAAATGGAAGGTCGAGGCAAAGTATTTGGAGGAAAAGATCATTTCCTTGACAGAGGAGCAGAAGGAAATTGATCGTATAGAAGATGCAGAAACATTTAAGAACAAGAAGCAATAATGACTATTCCGAAATTGTTTATCGAGGTTCAACTATCGAAACCCGATAAGCAATATTTATGTCATCTGGCTCATGCGATGAAATCTTATCGTCTCCCTTTTCCAATGTATTATGTCTACCTAAAAGAATAGTTGATTTCCTTTCAAATAAGGAGCACAACAGCAGGAAACTTGGATGACATTATGATACCTGATCAGTTTATACAAGCATTTTCACGAAGTGACGAGGAAGACAAGAATTTGTTATGTGAGTTTTATCAACATAATCTTGTGATGATTGGATTTGATGATTGAGAAACCCATACGTCAGCAATATTCATCTCAGGGCATTTGTTTCGTTAATGAAAAACCATATCAACTGGAGTAATGCATTGTCCTTGATAGAATTTATAATGGAATGACAATATATGGGTCAGAGGGGCTCCTAGGATTTCTAAGTTATTTGCAGAGAGAATTGAAATTGTCAAGATTTGAGTGTTTGTTTTTGACCTCCAAGAAGCACAAGTTTGGCTATTTCCACCTGTGGATAGTGGATATCCTTGACGATGATTGAGACTCCGTTGTCCTTAAAGAGAAGAAATGAGTCTATGACTCCTGGACTAAGAAGAAAAGACCCCTTCACTCATGCCAGATTTGAGATTGCGCTAGACCGATCTCAAAAGTATATTGATTGCTTAAAAGTACATGGCATCAACTGGATTGGGCTCATATTACATCTCCCTATCTTATGGAGCCCTACTAAAGAGGAAGAAGAAAAATGTTATTGGAGCAGAGTGAGTCAGAAGATGGGGTATTATACAACATAAGAGGAAGGCTATCCTTCCTATAATTGGAGCACCATCTGTTCATAAGCCTTACCACATGACCCCCCTTATTCAAACGAGTAAATGAGATTGCATGGGGACATGCAATACCTTTGGTTGGGGGGAGATGACTGGCTCCGACAACGTCATCTTTTCACTAGGTTTCTAGAATGATTTATGTCCCTTTTTGTTTGCCTTCCTATCTTTTACCCATCATTTCACTGTTCAATATCAATTTTGGCATAAGGTATTGTTGGTTTGCTTCTTTCGCATTTTCATTAGTTATTTGATAATAAGAAGAAAAATACATGTACTTATAGCCATCTTGAGAAATGTTGTAGATTCCATAAACAAGAATGTTGCAGAAACTTTACAGGCGTGCTGTGAAAACTCTACAAGCGTGCTATGGAAACTCTACAGGTGTGTTGCAGAAGCTCTACAAGTGTGTTGTGGAAACTCTACAGGCATGATGCAGATCCGATTTCACATGCATGCTGCAGGTTCTAAATTTCATGCTAAAAGTCCAAAGCTCCACGTGGCAAACAACAAGGTTATCAAATGAGGATCCGAGCTCATGTATTTTTGGAAGATCTCGTTTCCATAGGCTATTATGGACTTCATGTGTGGCGACCATAGTTCTATTTGGGTTGTCACGTGGCTGTAGAAAAGACAAATGGTATTTCTATTTTGTATGTAGTCCGGTGATGAACCGACCCAATGGTAGTTGCTGTTAGAACAGTTGTCGGTTCTCAAGTCGTACAGAGAACAATTTTGACAACTGTTTTGTATAGAGTCCATTGCTAAAAATGGTTGGACGATGGTTGTTGTTGGAATGGCTGTGTAATTTTAGACATTCAGAAATTATAAGAAGAGATCTCTCACTCTTGTAAGTAGAGGAAGATCCACAGAATTTACATTTTGTAAAACATTTTTTGTATCTTAATTGAAAGTGTCTGAACTTTGATAAATTACCTTTTACATGAATGTGTTGATAAAATTTAGTTGCCGTGCAGTACTTCCAGCACTTTGTTCTAAGGAGGCAGGGCCCACTCCACACGGGACATATGATATATAATTATTCATGTAGGTTTATATTTCAGATTGCTTTTATTTTGATGGTTTGTATTTGTTCGTATAGATTGCAGTTGTTATGATGAGTTATATTCATTTCATTAGAATTGTATTTCATTTATAATCAGATCTATTGCACTTATTTTAGTAGAAATACATCTTATAACTCAGATTTGTCATATCTCAATAGAATTGTAATTTATTTTCCTATCGTGTGATTTACTTTTCTGTAATTTACTTCCCTATCGTGTGATTTACTTTCCCTACAATTTACTTTCTTGCTGGTGTGATTATTTACTTGCCAATACTTGCGTAACTATCTATGTCATTGCTGGTAAGTGTGATTACTAAAACTACAACATGTTAGATAAATAAGTGGAAGTGGAAGTGTGGCTTGCATATACAATGCATGATAGCTGGTAATTAAGACCAAAACCCCGGGTTGACAAATTTAACGCACATACATTTTACTTGCCTTACTATAAATTAGAAAACTAATTAAAAAGCCCATCACTGTCCACGGAGGCCAACATTGGTTTACCAGACCTTGAAGGAATTAATTAGTTTTCTTTAGGATTTTATTTCTATGTTTGAAAACATTGGAGAGACGCTTTCATAAATTTCCATAGTTTTGTTGGGTAAACAAGTTAAAAAGGCTGAAAGTGTTCTAGATATACATGCCTATCATATCCATTTTTAAGAATAGGGAATCAAAGAAAGATATTCCAAGAAAGAATCAATTTACAAGAAACTTTGGATATAAATGCTACTTAAAACTCTTGTACACTCTACTAAGAATTTCCTTACTAAGAATTTTCTTGCATAGAGTCTTCCTATAAATTTGTAACTTCATTTTCTATGCCATTCAATTTTCTTTTCCAACCCATGGTGGTTGTGCCTTGAATCCCCAAAAGGTTCCTTATAGCAAAATAACATTTTTATGCAAATGCTCAACTTTTCTGTAATTATAAATAAGGAAAAATGATAAGTTTCTTGCAAACTTGAGTTCATATTTCACTTCTCTATCCTTACTTTTGTAGATCCCTTACAACAATCATAATTCACCGTGCCTTTTCTAAAAAAATTAGTGAGCATTTATTGAAGCCTCCCCTTGACCTAATAAAATCAACTTGCTCATTTATACAAAGGCCATAGTGCCCCTTGATAATTTGTTGTAACATGCTAGAACAAAAAAATTAGGAAATAAATTCTAGATGAAGAGATTTTAAAACCCGTCATAGAAGTTTCAATAAATAGTTCATTTGTTCTAAGAATAAGCAGTACAAGAAAAGTCTTCTCCAACTCCAAAAGGAAAAGCTCATAAGCCCGCATGGTGCAAAGATGTAGAGTTAGATAACAATTAAGTATATCCAATAAAGACTTCCTAAGACTTAGTGCCCACTCCTTCAACCACTATAACCACACTGGTGCATCAGAGTAGTGGAGAAGCCACTATTATTGCCACATCTTACATGGAAACTACCCTCTTCTTGATTCCCAAGTATGAAAGTCTCTCTGGATCAAGAAAGAAGAGACATAAATTAGAGTCCTTAGATTAGGAAAGAGATCCAATTTTGTTGTCTCCAGCGCATGCAAAGAAGCAATTGAATGTGATAGATACTCTAACAATCCACAATCAAGAGGCTAATTGGACCAAAGTCGAGAAATCTAGAGAAAAGGGGCATACATGAAGAAGGATGATATTTTATCAAGGAGAAATGGGCAGTTTGGTCATAATTATAATTAGCACATGTATCTCAAGTGGTCATTGTAACACTGACTCCAGAAGAAGGTAGTTGTCAAATCTTCACTATTCTATCTTCAAGTAGTTAATGTATCTCTCATGTATGTAAAATCTATTTGCAAAAGCATATGGACTTTAAGGGTTTTATTTATAAAAACACTGAAGGAAATATAAGGTAGCTGTGTGCTTGGCCATTTTGATGGATCAATAGATAAATAGGCAAACCTTCCACATAGAACCAAATCCAAGACATCGTTTGTCTCTCCTTTCAAAAATAATATGCATTAGGAACCACATCGTTTGTTTGCACAGCATAAAATCTATTGGAAGTAGTCAATAAAGTATGACAATGCAAATGCGGGAGATTAATTATTTCGGAAATTTTTATATTGGCATGAAAAGCGTCATGTGCTTCTAAATTTATATTGCCTGGTCTGGCAAGACATCTTGCCATGTAGCAAAAACAATTGCACAATCAAAATATCTTACCACCAGAAAAATTGAAGCCACCTTGATAAAGACAATTTGCACTTGTTTCAACTATAAACATCCCAGTAGTAATCAGCTACGGGTGCATATGCAAATGTACATTCCATTTCAAGTTGCAGCAAAGTACTGTCCACAGTATCATTCAGAGACACCAGTAGGACCATCCAGATCTCCAAATGTATAGCCAACTCAGCGAAGGGGGATGGTGAATTCTCTGGTTCACCATTTCATCAATGAAGATCACACATAATAAACCAAAGGACCTTATCTCGTAGATTTTGGACAGCAACAAGATAATCATATGCCACTATTCTATGCGAGACATCCCTATCTTGTCTTTCGTACAGTGATCTCCGAGGTACATTATGTGTGTAGTAGAAACAACCATTAACACTGCTTGAAAAATTACATTGGGAAAATCTGTCGACAACATTTTGTGAACTGAAATAGCTCAGCTAAAGGGCCTACTTCAAGGTAATAGTGACAAGCTATTTTTTCTGTTACGATGCTCTGGATATGTGGGATCCTCGCACTAGGCTAAGAGGATTGCCAAATTTTGTAAATCCATATACACTTTGGTTGACCTAATATAGATAACTGTATTTTATTTACACCAGCGCGCCCCCCCCCCCCCAAACAAAAAAGAAAGTGCATTCCATTTCAACATGCTGAATTCCAAATTCAAATATTAATTTTGTTGGAAGTATCATAATTATACAAATACAATTCAAATGTCATTAATGTGTCTACCTAACTCTGAGAGAATCCATACTTCTCTCAAGCATATTTCATGGCACTGTACTTCAAACTACATGATAGCTCCACAACATTGATGAATGCAAGGCTAAGACTGAATGTGACTTCGAAGAAATGCAACCGTTGCAACAGGACTTCCCTCAACACCAGCAAAAGTAAAAGTTGGGTATGTCCGAACATGATCAAGATAGTGGAACAAAGGCTGTGGAGCATTATTTGATGCCAAGGAGGCTGGGCATCCTAGCACTTCTGAATTGGAATTGCCATCAATTAAACTTTCTTGGTAGCTATTCAGTTCTTCAATAAGTTCATCCTTTGTACTGTTACAGGAGGTAATCACCTGCGTGCAAGTAAAGACAATGTTTAGATAGAATAAATATGAAAAAAAAAGATAAGGCATTAGACATGCTACACAATAAACTGCACACCAGTAAACCACCAGGAGCCATGAGCTTTGAAACAGAACCCCAATAAATAATCCTGCATGGAACAGACAAAACTATTATGACAACTTCTGTACAACAAAGCCTGTCTGATAACTACTTGATTCTCATCGAATCCCAATTACTAAACTGTCAGGCATAGTTAGTATCAATTAAATATAAAGATTCATATGAATAAAGGTGTGTCAACCATCAAAAATGATTAAGCAGGTAGCTTGGAGGAAGAATGCATGCACAACTAAAAGATTAAAAAAATTAACACTGATTCTAGTATAAGAAAATAATAATTACAAAAAATCTCAAGAGTAGAGTGAAAGTCTGGGACTGAAAATGCCCCAAGGTGTCGGTTTCCTCTCTGGGAGTGTTTCTGAAATGGTAGTGCCTGGGAAAAGTCTGAGAAACGATTTTTTCTGTTCTGTTTCCAATGTTGGGTTCCACTGTGACCTACCAGAAACATAAAATTAAGTTGTTTTGTCTGTTTATGACCTTTGTAAGCCGATTATCGAGCAGCAGAGGGGGATTCATAGGAAGTATTTTCTGAGAAATCTGAGGGTTTCTCTCTTATGAAGATTTTTTCTGAGATTTTAGAGTTTCTTGAATCTTTAGTATTCAGATTTCTTCATTCTTCTTGATTATTCTTAGAGACTAAATGGCTGTTTCTGATTCACATGCTTCTATGGAAGAGACTTCAAGATCCAGCAAATTTTGGTTGTGCAATCAGTATTGTGAGTCTGTGTTGAATTGATGAATCCTTATGCTTATCTATGCACAATGAAATGCTTGATGCTTAATGCTCTCTCTCTCTCTCTCTCTCTCTCTCTCTCTCTCTCTCCACTTCCCCATTTCCTAACATTTTTAAAAGTGGTGTTACGGCTTTTAGATGGCACTATGCAACTAGGACCAGCACAGAGCAGAAATGGACAGTATGCAGAGAATAGTTGGATATAACCCAAGATGATCAAGGGATCTTTTCTTTGCATAATCTTTCATGCACATCCAGTGGTCAATATCTCCTGTTTTTCCTGATTCTGCAATTGGTTTATTTGACCTCGTAGTGCTCCTATTAACTAAGGTGGATTCTACATTTGGGGTATCATTTTTCCTACAGGAAAGATCCCAGTCCATAGTTGCCCATGGATGAATAAAAAAGAACATTCCATTGTCATAGAGCATTGATGAAGCACTTATAGAAGAATCCCATATTATAAAATAAAGTATCCTTCATACTCGTAGCTGAAGATTTTAGTCTTCTTGGATTACTCTTTGTCTCGAGGTTGAGTGGCAAGAGAGGAGCCTTTTCATGGGATCTGTCTTCAAGACAGAGGCTTGCTGCCAAGCAAATTAGCAAGGAAATTAGGGTGTCTGCATGGAACTGTCTGCAGGACCATAATTGAATGGAGTGAGAAATAGGATACTAAGGGATTAGAAAAGGCCTGACAAAGAGGTCAGCCTGTGAGGTACACGTGTCTACAGATTTTTTGCTAATCTTTTTCTTCAGAAGTGCATAAGGCTTTTTTGGCCTGGTATCGGCTGTAGAAGTTACATTATTAATAGTTCTGAGTACCAACTTCATACTTTCAAAATGCTTTGTCTTTCTATGTTAATAAATCTTAAAAAAATTCGGATATCAAAGACATAATGGCAAAAGAAACTAATCAATTCCCCACCTTCTTTTCTTTTCTAATTTGAGTGAAAATGTTTCCATACAAAACAGAAATAGAAGTTAACATGAGACTACCTTCTCTCAATACAGGCATTGAATAGAGAAAATTTTCATAGGTATGAATGTTATCAAAATGACATGAACAAATTTATCTTTGTGCATTTTCATTATCATCATACTACACCCATGCCCAGCATAAATTATGGTTTCCAGTAATGTGCAATACTTGGTAAAATTTCTTATTGAAATACATGTCCAATACAAGACCCATACCTTTTAACTGCACCATCAGGATGAAGTCCAATAGCATCTAAAGTCCCTTTATCATTGATAAGTCTAAACTGCCTCTGTAGTTTGGACTCCAATATATCATCTGCCTGAATGAAAGGAATCATGCAAAAGCCATGTGTCTATTAAAAAGGAATAAGACACCTTGAAAAATAGATAAGATTTGTCTTTTAGTAATTGCTAAGCTTCCATACTAACATCCAAACCTCGACATAAATAATTCTACTAGCAAAGAGCATGTCTAGTTACTCTGTGTGCAATCAATGGAACACTTCCTAATTACTCAGTGTTGTAGATAAGGACTGTTACATGGAGATTTATTTCTTTGAAAAATGCTACTTATATTAACAAAAAAAATGAAATATAAATAATGTACAACCAAGCACAAGACAACCACTTGGTTGTGTCGTCCTTGGATGGAGATATGTCCCGTTACATGGATATTTTCACCAACTGCTGAAGTTAGTTCTCCAGTGGCTGAGAAAGAGCCACAATAAAGGGCATAACCTAGGATGTAGAAACATAAGATACATTCTGCATATGCAAATCAATTGCTTACTAAGATTTTGAAATAAGCTTGCTAATCTGTTACTGCCAACTTATAACATGAATATAGCCATTCAACCAGGATCCAAAACACAACTGACCAATCATAGATTCAAAGAAAATAAAAAAAACAAGATAGCCTTCATTAAGAATATAGGTCAAATGGCTTTAATTTTCACATTTATAAACCTTCAAAAATGGAATGTCCTCTATGAAATATTAAAGCCCATCTTCTGCTTATAGTTACATGTCCAACACATAAAGATTTTGTGTTCCCTTCAAGTGCCCATGAAATTGTATGAGCTTATACGAGAAAAAATGTTTTTCAATTATCAAAAGGTGGTGCCAGTGTGGGCATAAGATGACTTGTTTAACCATAGGTAAGAGAGGACTTGTAAATGGTCAAGAAGTTGCAGGATATGTCTGTCTATAAAATGGTAGCTTGAGATTCATTTTGACAAACATATCTGGATGCTGGAATTTGGTGAACATATCAGCTTCCAAGAAGTTGGTTGCACTAGTGGATGTTGTTTCAAACTGTTACCCCCCCCATGCATAGGGGTAACTGGAGGAGATCATGTCTCGAGGCCCGCAATGGAGAACATGATCTACACCGTGATGATGATGATCAGCATGTCCATAGATGCCCAGCAGCCCCTCTCATTTGCCTCCCAGCAGATCAACCAAGGACAATCACATTCAAGCAACCCAGAGTATGGGAGATGGTAAGCCATTGTCACCATGAGGTTTGTTAGTCCTTTCATGCAAAGTGTTGTGCTTAATTTGTCAGGCATGTGGACGATCATCTTTGGTTGAAGTTAGATAATGGATCACTATTTTGGGAAATTATGTCAGTTGCTTTGTTTCACATTGGTGGTCAAATTCTATGCCCTAGTCCCATGTTGTCATCGCCCAGGGAAAAGGGGTAATATTGGGGAGCCTTCCCAAGGTTAACGTTGTCACATACCCACTACCTGAATCGAATTTTTCTGGTCTTCTGTCGGACCAGAACCCCTAATTATCTATGGAGGCCCAGCGTAAGCTGGCTCTTTCTCTCTCCTTCTCCGTTCCCATGTGATCGCGGGTCATGTTCACGGTTCAATTTGAACGCAGTGCCTATTTGTATTTCGTGCCTCGGCGCTACAGTAATGTCTAAACGTTCAACTCTGCAACCGTCGAACCCCGACAGGGCTAGCGATCGGCCAATGGGGGCGAAACCCTATAGGGTTAGCAAACGGCTAATAGGAGCAAATCCCAACAGGGTCAGAGAACAGCCAATGAGAAACGGCCCCGTTGCACGGTTAAGTGGAATACAGGTGGCAGGGAGGGAAACGCGACACGGTAGTCGACATGACAGGAGGGGCCCCACTTCACACGCCATACTATTCCGGACCCCCCCCCCATTAAAGGCAGAATGGCAAGGGGGGTCCGGAATCCACTTGAGCATCGTTGATCATGATGAGTTAATCTCGACCGTTCGAGAGTTGCGTGTCCAATTCCGGACCCCCCCCCCCATTAAAGGCAGAATGGCAAGGGGGCTCCGAAATGAATCCTCAGCCGTAGATCTGAGCGGGTGGACTCTGGCCATCCAGATCCGCTTGCTACTTACCTTTATGCGCATTCCCGCCCCAGCGTAAAGCTGGCATCTCTATCTCACATCGGACGGTCATCCCAGACCCAGGATCCTCCGAGAGGATCCTGACCATTCGTCAGAGCCTGACCACATGCTAACATCTCGAGGTTTATAAGTCTGGACTTCGGGGTTTGAGAGCATGGGGTAACATGTCCCTTCGATATCCCGAATGCCGAAACGTCGAAGTGTTGAACGAACCTCAATCGAAGATTAGCCCCTTGGGTTAAGCATTGGTCGATATGACCTCTTCCCATATGACCACAACCTCTCTTCCGTCGGAATTTATCAAGACGAGAGCCCGACCTATTGTCAACAGGACTCCCGAATCCCCGATTTCCCGTAATGGGAGATCTTACGACACATGGCCTTCGTCAATCGGACGGCTTAGATCTATCCCGGGATTTCCACAATGGAAAGTCCCAATCTCTTGTCAACAGGGATCCCGATTCCGCGATCCCCGATTTCCCGTAATGGGTAATCTTACGACATGTGGCCTCCATCAATCGGACGGCTTAGATCTCTTCCGAGGTTTTTCGCCCTTATACACTGGAGTCTTGACCCTCGGGTAACTCCTGACAGATCCAACGGCTGTCGAGTTTTTCCAGCCGAGATCTGACGACCCAGATCGATTCTTACTCATGCATTCTCTACGACTCCTTGGACGTGGAAAAGATCCACGGTCCAGATAATCTCATGGACCTTGGAGATCTACGATCCCAAATTCCTCGCTGCCCACGAAGACACAGAAAACAAAAGGGTAAGGCATTTTAACGCCCTACTCTCTCCTACTAATCTAACGGTCGTGGGTGACCGCAGATTCCCCGACGAAATCTCGTCCATCGATTAATACCTATAAGGTTAAGGTACTTAACCTTCTAGCTCCTTCCTCCGATCTGACGGTCGTGAGTGACCACAAATCTCCCGACGGGATCTCATCCGTCGATCTGTTACTTCATCCTTATGCTGTCATCTCGGTTTTCAAGATGATCGTTCCTCCTTATGCAGGGTTACTAAGGCCTTACGCCTTCACAACCGCCTTCCCGGTTTTGACCTTTTCAAGGAAGGTATTTCTATGGGGAGATTTACTCAGGGTACTACCTGAGGTATGTAAGGATGTCGTCCTCCCGAGAACCAGACGTAAAGTTTGAATTTGATCAGTACGCACACAAATAACGAATTCATGAAGACATAAATCACACGTAGTCTTTCCATATAAATATACAACTACTAGTACTGATCAAAACACCATACAGTCATTCTTATAATGAAATCATTCACAGTTTTACAG
>ML835597.1:18009-29536 GCA_009831015.1 Picea engelmannii | reverse complement strand
AATAATTAATAAATAATAATTATTAATAATGAAAGGTCATGTCTCAATGGACATGACTATTGGTAAAGGGCACCCCTGCGTGGGTATATAAGCAGGCCCTCATTCTCAATTGTAATCATCTATCATCTATCTTATCTATTCATATTTTATACATTATTCCTACATGGATAATTATGTTATATTCCAAGTATTTTGGATAATTCTTGTCTGAGCGAACTTTGTTCGTCTCATAGAGTTTAAACCCTTCCTCTTAATTTATACTAGTTTAATCTTCAAGTATTGTTGCATCGGTTGTTATAACCCTAAGGCACTAGTTACATATTTCTCTTGTGGTGAAATTGATCAAAAAACACTCTCTTTCAATTCTCTCCAGCTCTCTACTAACTTTAATAACACTAATATTGACCAACTTGCTAGTAAACTTGTTGTTGCAAAAATTTGCTACAGCCACATGAGAACTCTTTAAATTGCTGCATACACTCATCTATTGGTGGTTTAACTCATTTAGAAATTGCATCTAACAATTGGACATTGTTCTAGTGGATTTGTGCTAAGTTTTCCTTGTCAATTGTTGCATTTCTAATCAATAATTGTTGTTGTTGTTATAACTTATTTACTGCTATTGTATTACTGTTCATTGCTGCAAATTTATGACAGCCATAGCAAATTTTCATGACTAGTGTCTTTAAGAGGCATTTATTGCTTGTTTGAACTTGGAAATAATCATATACATGCTATAAAGTGTTCTTGTTCTGGGCAGGTATTCAAACAACCTTATACCTCTTATCTTTCCTTGACTTGGACATTTTACTCGGTGATCAAGAGAGGGGGCGGTAGGCTTGGCTACTATACTTGCTACTATGATCCCTTGAGGTCACCAGGGAAGCCTCCCTTGTGGTGGGCCTCTTCCATCACTAAAACGTGGAAAGTTCTTACTAAGGTGACAATGGTAGGATCTTCTGTAGTTATGCAAGATTTGAGAACTTGTAGTGGGGCTTTGCAAAAGTACAAATCCCGCGATAACACAAACCATAGAAGCATATAATTTGTCACAGTTTACCATCGTTTTTAATTTATCTATGTTATAGTACACCTTTAAGATCTCATTTGGATTGTATGCAATCATTTAAAAGTTCATTTCCAAATAGCCCAGTAGTTTAAGGAGAGGCTTCATTGTACAAATCTCACAGTTGACCATTGTCTGATCTATCACAAGGCAGAAACAATCAAGCATCTTTTGTGGGGCTGCAAGATAGCCTGAAACCTTAAGGAGGGCATTTTTTGGGACAGATGGATGATTAGGCTGGTAGGAAGCGCCATACCAGATACTACAAGATTGGCACGTGTATCCTTCTTATGGACGATGTTGTCGAGCTACTTTTAATCTAGAAACTATACTACCATTAAGATATTGACTTTCTTGAAGTTGGAGCCAAAGCAGACATGCTCACCCTCCTTGCTTATATAGGGAGCAGAAATGAGCAACCCTCTACTTGTTGATTTTTCTAATTTCCAGATCTGATAATTAATGCCTTATGATTTTCAAACAGATTTTAATGCCACTGTTATCATAGATTAATCATATACTGAAAATTTCAACTGAAATAAATTGTAGCGGAAATAACAAAATCATAGAGAGATTGGAATCTGTGATGGAAGATTATATAAGCTTCTAGGCCAAACTACCCAAGCCCTTATACATGATGAAGTTAACCCTAGTGAACTAAGGCATAGAAGGTATGCTCACCTCCATTACCGAGCATTGCCATCCTTAAATCAAATGGTAGTAGTTGTACCTGAACTACAATCAGTGCATTGTTGTCCCCATTTTGTGGGATAACTAAGGAGATTATGTCTCGATACCCTCAGGTTGCAAATATGGAATGTTGAGAGACTACATGACTAGCAGTGTCCACTTGCACAGAGATGGAGACCCTTCTCACCACCACATAGGTCAGGATTTTTAGGATGGCATCCACCACACCCGCTAGCTTATGGAAGGCAATAGACCTTGCTCCATGAGGTACAAGTCAGGTATTATGGTGAGTGCCATTTCAATATTTGAGGCATTTTGAGTATGTTGTATCTTAGACTGCTTTAGATTTCATGATATATGCTTGGACATTATGCCTTTTGCCTCGCTTCACCTTGGTGGTTGACATTGTGCCCTAGTAAGTGGTCTTCCTCGAGAATGGGTTTGCTACTAGGAACTCCCTTGAAGAGCCATCGTACCGTTCTCAACCATACTTACCACTTTCCATCACTAAAACCCCACATATCCTTATCTCTTGGGATTTTAGGGTGTACTGACCCAAGAAGGGGTTGTCCCTCATTCTATGGGAAGAAGGGGCTGAGGGCCCAGAGGGATTGTTCTTGGTTAAAAAGATAAAATCCTATATATAAACCTTCCAGATGCTTTTCCCAGGGATCCCCCAAGAAAGCAATGAAACGCTTCTCTATAAGAAAAGGGGGACCCACAAGAATAAATGATAGAATGCTTAGGGGGTTAGTTGGAGGATAGGAGGTCTCATCACGAGCCGGCCTATCATGATCATGGGTATATAGTGGTATGACGTTACCATCATCTGGTCACCAAGCCAAGGTAATGGCTCTCAGTTGCATGGTTGAGAGAAAGGGGGTCTCATCACGAGCCAGCCTTTTCATTTCCACAAGCTATTTGTGAGTGACATTGTCATTATCTGGACACCACGCCAAGACAGTGGCCTTCAACTCGTCCTTTAAAACATGAAAGAAACAAAGAATGGCAAGAGATGGGCTTGGAAAAAATGCATTGCAAACGAAGGTGCCACACACCCTCTACAAAGGCACCCATGAATGAGACACTACAACCTCGTGTATGTCATGAACCCCATGCCCAATGAGTCTTGATCCTTGACCACCTCATCCAAATTACATGGCTTAGAGAGGGATCACTTGGGAAACACGCCTTGACCTAGGAAAGATCTACCGAATAGGATAATTTTAAGGATGGAAATTTATTTTGAAATTTAGAAAGGAAACCTTAGCGAATCTTACTAGTCCTTTATATGTCAACTATAAATGTTTGGCGATATTTTTGTTAAAATATTCAAATTTCTAGGGATTTTATATAGTTTTTATAAAATTTTGGCGATTTTAAAGGTAAAAYAATTTTGTYRTATAGAATTTGGGCGAATAATTTTTAGAATGGCGAATCTTTTTTTGGGAAAAAGCATGGAAAATTATCCCATGGGCGAAATTTAGCCCCTAAAATTTTTCGTAAGGACACCTCGTCAACCCTCCCCTAAAATTTTTCATAAGGACACCTCGTCAACCCTCCCATATCCAAGCTTAGCAAGTTGCATAATGTCTTTGAGCACTTACTTGTTTGACATGGTAATCTTTGATGCACATGCTTAGGTGGCTCATTTATTGGTTTGATTTACTCATCATRATATTTTGACTTGAGATCCTTGGAGGGCGTGCTTATTTGTCTTTGCAGGACCTAGTTGGTGGACAGTTTTGGAGGCACAAGCCTAGCTTGGGCTTCCATGGGGTTTGAAGCCCACAGGTTGGATGCCAAGGGCTTGCATGCCAGATGAGAGAAATGAACCTTTGGAGGCCTAGAAGATGACTTGAGAGACATAACCTAGCCCCTACATGCCAAACGCTTTGCCTAGGAGAGGCAAAACGTCATCCTTAGAGGCATGACATCACCTAGAAAAGCTAGGGTTTGGTGGTGAGGGTACCACTCATTGACACATGGACGTTTTGAGGAGAATGAGGCCTTGACCATGAGGAGATGGCCTAGATGATTGACATGTGGTCTTTGGAGGTCTAACGATGCTTCTTTAACACCAATGACTTGCTCCTAGTGTCAAAACATCCCCTAAAGGGGTGACATCACCTTAAGTTAGGGTTTCCTTTTGTGTAAAGGTGATTTTAAAGATGAATTGTTTAATATTATTTGTGTAAAGGGGAAAGATTAGGGTTGTTGACCCATAATATTGTGGTTTACCCTAAAATTATGTGGACTAACTATGTTAGTAACATTTTGTATAAATAGAGATCATAAGATCTCATTTTGAATCATAAGTTATAACTCTCCCATTGTGAGAAGTATTGGACTGAAATTTTCGCTATCTTTGGCTAGTTTCTCTCTTGTGCTCTTGTGTATGGCTATATTCTTGGTTATTGGTTGATGGAAGTGATGTGCTAGCCTTGGAAGGCTCTTCTTTTGCTATTGTGGTGGTTTGTCTTAGCATTTTTCCTTGGATTGGTAAGGATTTTACTTTGTGCTAACATTTCTTATTCAAGTCAAGGTTATTTTGCTAGAGCTTGGTGGGAAGCATAAGTGCATACACCCCCACCTTAGCCTCCATCATTTTATGCTTAAGTATTTATTGGTTTAACAAGGGTTTGCTAAGAGAAGTATAAGTGCATACAGCCTAAACCCTAGCTAGGGATACTTGCCTTGGGGAGTAAGAGGATTTACACCCTCAAGGAGGTAGTACCTCTAGCTCTTTCTTTGCTTGACTCCATTAACCCAATCATTAAAGGCACTACTCATTACTTGTTGCATTGAAGAAATAAATTGTTGCCTTGGTAAACGTGAAATTTTCAAGTTTTAAAGATATCTCTTTTGTAAGTTGTTCCTTGAGCCTTTGGCTCTCTTGCCTCACTGAGGCGTCCCCTTTCAACCATTAATTCTTCCAGCTGTTACAACTAACTTCTACAGCCATAAGGCTGCAGAAAACCTAACCCTTTAACCCTTAAAAACTCCTAAACTAACCCTAGGACTAACCCCTAACTTTGCCCTAACTCTCTACTAACCCTAACGCACTTGTTGGGCTAGGTAGTTTTCATTGGCTATTTTTTCTGCTACTAAGCTTGGTTTGCTACAGCCATAAAGCTGATAAATATCACTGCATTTAGATTTTTGTTTCAGCCTTGCTTTTGTGCTAAAGTATTGCTTATTCATTGTTGGGTTAAGGTAGCTTTCACTAGTTTATATCTTGCTTATTCAATAATACTTTTAGCACATATATTGCAGCCTTTATTATTTTTTTGTGTGCTGATATATCTCATTTAATTTTGCTGCAATTAGGGACAGCAAGCTTAACTTGCTTGTCCAACTAGCATATTACAAGAATCCTTGGTTTTCACTGTGTCTCAGGCAGGTACTTTACTCTTTCCAGGTCACTCAACTCTTTTGGCAACCTTTAAACCTTCCCAAGACTCTTTTCCAATCTCTTTTTACCATTTAGAATTGGCCTCTAGGGACATCCATTCATACCTATCATTTTCCATCTCATTTCCCCCTAGGGTCACCGGGATTCCCCCCTTGAGGTGACTACCTCACCTCTAAAGTGACAGGAACTCCTACCTAAGGTGACAGTGGGTAGGTGCTCTCCAAGTTGTCGCCAATTGGTGGTTGGGTCGGGCTTTTCCCAACCTACAACTTGTGCGATAACATACATGAAGGTGTGTGCAGAGGATGTGCGCTTGGGAAGAATGTTAAGAAGCCTTTCCCAAGCAGTGAAAATAGATCCAAGGAAATCTTGAATTTAATACATTCAGATGTATGTGGTCATATGCATGTGAAGTCTCTAGGAGGCTCACTTTATTATGTAACCTTCATTGATGATTTTTCAAGAAAAACTTGGATGTACCTGTTGAAGACAAAAGACGAAGTATTTCACGAGTTTCAAGAATTCAAGGCTGAAGAGGAAAACTTGATAGGTAAGAAGATCAAGACTCTAAGGTCTGATAATGGAGGAGAATACACCTCCAAAGAGCTCATTGCTTTTGTAAAGCTACTAGAATTAAGTGGGACATGATTGTTCCACACAACCCTCAACCGAATGGCGTGGCAGAAAGGAAGAACAGATCTATTGAAGAATCAGTGAAGGCAATGATGAATGATCAAAATCTATCCATGTTTCTATGGGGAGAAGCAGCTATGGCAGCCGTGTATGCTCGGAATAGAAGTCCTCATCGTATATTAAAGGACATGACTCCAGAAGAAGCCTTCTCCGGATAGAAGCCAAGTGTTGAACATCTAAGGATCTTTGGTTGTCTTGTTTATATTCATGTTCCCAAGGACAAAAGAAAGAAGTTGGAACCTTCAGGAAAGAAGGGGATATTCGTTGGTTATAGTGAATCATCAAAAGCCTACAAAATCTATATCCCAGGTCAACAGATGGTTGAAGTTAGCCGGGATGTGACTTTTGATGAAAAGATTGCGTATATGAAATCTATAGAAGATTCCATGGACTCCAACGATGAAGAGGTACATGAAGATCCCCAGGAAGAAATAACAAGTTCTTCAAATCATCCTGATGAAGAACCACAATAGCCATCATGGCTCAAATCCACTTTACAGGAAGCAGTAGGACATGAAGCTCCCAGTGGCACCTTCAGGGAAAGTAAGAGACCCAAGAGGTTATGCGGCACTTATGACAAATCTTGTGAATGCAGAACCTTCCACCTTTGAAGAAGCAATCAAGCATAAAGAATGGAGGGAAGCAATGATGGAAGAACATCAATCCATCATAAAGAACGATGTATGGGAAGTTGTGCCTAGACCTGAAGGGAAGTCTATAGTGACTTCAAAATGGATCTACAAGATCAAACATGTTGTGAATGGAAGTATTGATAAATATAAGGAAAGGTTTGTGGCTAGAGAGTTCTCCCAAAAATAGGGAGAAGACTATGATGAGATGTTTGCTCATGTTGCTAGATATACCTCTATTAGAGCCATTATCTCTCTTGCAGCCTCCATGGGACGGAGTCTACATTAGATGGATGGGAAGACCATTTTTCTCAATGGAGTGATTGAAGAAGAAGTGTACATAGAGCAACCTCAAGGTTTTGAGGACCACCCGAGAGAGTCTCATGTCTGCAGATTAAAGAAAGCCTTGTATGGACTCAAGCAAGCTCCAAGAGCTTGGTATGCACGGATTGACAGCTATTTGACGAGACTTGGATTCTCCAAGAGTTATGTTGATCCGAACCTTTATTACAAGGTTGTGAAAGATGCACTTGTGATTCTACTGTTAAATGTTGATGATTTTTTTCTGATAGGTGGGAAGCCTCTCATTATTCAGTGTAAGAGGGAGCTAGCCTCTGAATTTGATATGAAGGATCTTGGTCTCATGCACTATTATTTGGGACTAGAGGTATGGCAGAAGCCTGGTGAAGTCTTCCTAAGTCGAGGGAAGTATGTTGTGAAGATCCTTCAGAAGTTTGGGATGATGGATTGCAAATCCATGGCAACTCCCATGGTGACGAACCTTAAGCAGTTGAGAGACTCTAATTCTGATCTATTTGATCCGTCCACGTACCGGCAATTGATTGGCTCACTGATGTATTTGGTTAATACCAGGCTGAACATTTGCTTTGTTGCGAACACGTTAAGCTAGTTCCAGGTGGAACTAAGACATGTGCATTGGACATCCGCAAAGCATATTCTGAGATACCCTCGTGGTACGTTGAACTATCCTTTGAGACATGTCTCAAACAGTGATTTACAGTTGCATGGATATACAAATTCTAATTGGGCAGAGAGTGCAGATGACAGAAAAAGCACTTCAAGAGTATGCTTCAGTTTGGGCTCTGCTATGATATCTTGGATTAGCAAGAAGTAAAAGTCTGTCACACTCATCACTGCAAAGGAAGAGTATATTGCAGCTTGTGATGCTTGTACGGAAGCACTGTGGCTTCATAAGTTGTTGTCTGGATTGTTTGCTCAGGTGTTGGATTCGACTGTGATATATTGTGATAATCAAAGTTGTGTGAAGCTTTTAGAGAAACCCGTGTTCCATGACAAGTCGAAGCACATTGAGATCAAGTAATACTACCTCCATGATAAAGTCCAAAGGGGAGAAGTGAAGCTCTAGTACATCTCCATCGATGAGCAGACAACAAACATTCTAACAAAGCCCTTGTCCAAACGAAAGTTTGTATACTTCAGGGACAAGTTGGGGCTTGTGGAGATTACTCCCTCGGTTGAGAGGGAGTGTTGATGGACAGTCATTGCACTATTGGTTGACAGATTGTTTGTTGATGATTACAACTGCGTGAGACATCCTACAGGAAACAGACCTGAGAGAGAGCCCTTGAGTTGGGTGTGTGGTTCCTATCTGAGACAGAACTGGAACGTTGTGCTGGCCTCCTCTGTGCAGAGAGTTGAGATGATACTCCAGATCATTCTCCTGTGTAACGCAGTGAGAAAGAAGATCTGCTGAGTTGGACGTGCATGTGGTTGAGCACAGGTGAACGTGTGAAAGCCCATGAGTTGGGTGCATCGTTCTGAGATAGAGATGAAACGATGTATTAGCCTCCTCTGAGCAGAGAGTTGAGATGATGAACTCCAGATGACTCTGTTGTGTAATGCAGTGAGAAGGAAAATCTGTTGAGTTGGACGTGCCTGTGGATGAGCAGAGGTGAACGTGATCCTAGTGGCTAAGTACTAGTGAGTGTGGTTCTCCTGTGAGACACACTAAGATAGAGATGTGGACATCCCTGTGGCTGAGAAAAGATGGATGTGCCCCTAGTGACTGAGCACTAGTGGGTGTATGAAATCCCTTGCTATATTGTTCAAGAGTCAGACTTACATGTAACCCTATTTGTGATGTAAAGGGTACAGGTCGGCCCCACCATTAATGAGAAAGATAATTAATATGGTAATTATTAATTATAGTATGAGTTATTGAGGTCGGCCCTGTTGTGCCAATAGACACTATTGTTGACAGGTTCAGTTTAATATAAGTAAAGGTAAATTCCCCATTGAGGAATCATATCACAAGTGTGAGTTTGGAAATTTCAGCAAACACTTGTTCTTGGGAAAAGTGCGCACCTCTCTTGGGCGCTAGGTTTCTAGGGTTTGTGAGCACCCTTTGTGTGCTAGGTGTTTATGGTGGTGAAGGTCTTTCTCTTGAAGAATATAGCAAAGGATTGGCTAGGTTTTCTTCCCTCGTTGAGAAGAGTTTCCCAGGAAACTTCTTGTGTACTTGTGCATGGTGTTTCTTCTTGTGATCTTGGTTGTTGCAACAAATTGTTTATGGTTTGAAGTAAAATGCTAAGATGGAATGAACTTCTTGCTTAAGCCTTGCTTATTGAAAAATCAACATTGTTGAAGTATCATGGACTGATATTTTCCTAAGGCACAGATTGTGGCCCGATTAAGAAAAATGGTCCAGAACTGATATTCTCTTGAGGCTCAGTTAATGGCCCAATCAGGTTGAATAGTCTGCCCCCTAAGGACATGGTATCCCGATTAGGGTGGTTGATACAGGACCAATATTTTCTAAGGCACATATGGGTAGAGATTGATCTCTATGGTACATATGGTGACCCGATTAGAAAATAGTCTAAGACTGACATTCCTGTAGGAATGGTCTCTATACACTATGGCGTGGCTTTCAGCGTCTGGGAGGACTGACATTCTTCTAGGACATATGTCCGGATTAGAAGAATGGTCCTTGTGATCACCGATCACTCTATTGAATTAGTGACAACTGCCAAACACTCTGTTGAGTGTGCAAGGTTTCAGCACATGACTTATTCAGCATCATGCCCGATTACTCAGTTAGAGTATGGCCCAGATGATGTTGATGATGTTTTGTTATAACTCTTTAATAGATAAATTTTTGTAAACCTAAAGAACACTTAGATTGTCATTTTGAATACCTCCCTAGTTAAGAGGGAGTGTTAAATTTTGTAACTATGGTCGGTCTTCATGATGTATATCTTATGTCTCGGGATATTGTAAAGCATATTTAAATGCTAGAGACATGGGAAAAATATTTTTGAGTCAAGTCCCCTTTGAATATTTTGCGAGTGAAAATTTTGAAATTGTAAAAATGTATTTTTGGCTCTAAATGTACAAGTCAGCCCTATCAGATTGACAAGTCGGCCCAGAACAGAAGTGACGAATTAGTATAAATAGACGTCCTTGCTTCCCATTTGAAAACACACAACTCGCCTTCTCTCAAGGATCCACTGTAGCAACAGTTCGTTGATTTTGGAAGTTACTGGGCATTTCAAGCGAAGGTTTCTTGACATCTTTCTTTCATCTTTATCTCGCTCTCTTTAGCTCACACATGTGGAAGCTATCTCTCTCCCTTGGTGCGCATCTTTTCTGGGTTGTTGCTGCTAAGTTGCATGTGTTGTTGTTGCCATTGTATCTGTTGGGGGTCGAACCCTTAGGGTTTGTTTTTGAAGACCTTGACCAGTTTCTAAGTGTTTCTTCTTGTACAAAGAATTTATCTATTAAAATAGTTGTTGGGTTTTTCCCCGTTGTGGGTTTTCCCAGGGTAAATCTTGTGTCTTATCTGTGATCTCTTTATTCTGTGCACTGCTATCTATATCTGTGATTGTTTTGTTCCGCTGTAAAGTTGAACATTCTCAGTGTGTAATTATTAATGATATCCATGGTAATTACCAAGGTTTGGGAATCATAAAAACTCAACACTAAATCGATTGCTTGACAATGTGATATCGAAACTAAGAGACTCTCTTTCCTATAGAAGTTGCTTGTGATAGATATGATGAAAGAATCTTGGCATTTGTGCTTGGGGTATATAATATCATACAATGAGAGTAGGTTGATGGAATAGTGCAAATCCCTTCTACATCTATGTGGCAAAGGACATGTATAACTTTATCTGACTTTATACAGTACACCTATGACATTGTTTCCTATGAACAAAAGGTGGGGGTTAAGCATCATAAAGCGTGTTGGTTAAAGTGATACCAGTGTATTTGGAAATCTCATTCTTCTTTCAAGCACAAAGTATAGGGGTGGCTAATGCTCCACCAAGGCTTGGTTGTTAAGCCCAACCTTCATATAGTTGATGTAAAGAGTGCTATATGCATGATTTGCAGTAGTGAAATGGTGAGATGCCCATCTGCGAAGACCTTTTAGGCATGGTTTGAAGCTGAGTTTCACTATCCTTTTACAGTCCTGCTTTCTTGGAAATGTCCTATGTTGAGAGCTAAGTTACTAGGATTTGGATATGGATCCACCATATTTTTGAAAAAACAAGATCTAGATGTACAAACAATATTAATATAATTTTTAAAAATAAAACTGGTAGAAAAATTCAAAAATATTTGTTTTTAATATATAACAAAATAATTAATATATAATACTTATAAATAATAATTTATTATTTAAACCCTATAGCTCTATTCAACGCAATGTTACAAGAACCGAACCGGAACCGGTAAAACCGGCCGGTCCAATCGGTTCTAAGCCCCCGCCGGTCCGAACCACCTCATCAAACTGCCCTTGACCGGTTCCATACGGAACCTGTTTTTTTTGCCTGAACCGGCCGGTTCCGTCGGAATGCTGAAGACGACCCACGGCCAGAAAAGGTAGGGGAAATTAGATTTTTTTTTTAAATTTAGGGTTGGGAGCATGCATGGGAAGCTTCTAGAATTGTCTAGAGCCCCTAATGAAGCTATAAAGGCAACCCCACCCCCTCTCTTTCACTCACACTACTCATTTGGCTTCTCTTGAGTTTTTGAGCTAAGGGTTTTT
>ML835596.1:1741-22109 GCA_009831015.1 Picea engelmannii | reverse complement strand
TCACACATTAAGACCCATTTATTTAAGTCTTAAGCTCACCACTACATTAAGACCCATTTATTTCATAAAATAATATAAAGGTAGACATTAAGCATCTTGCTAAGGGAAAAGAGCCTTTATCCTCATAGTTTAATATTGGAATGATTAAATGGGGAGGCCCTTTTTTCATGTACTTCTCAAGGATATATATTCAATCAATTCATATGTCATAAGTATCCTATATAATGGTAAGGTAGCAAAGTGATACATGTTCACATTTAGATGGTGATATAAATAAGGTAAAAATTTACATAACTAATTATTTGGCATAAGCATAAGAAAATAATAAGCATAAGCATATTTTTCAAGCATCTTTATAAAAAAAACTAACTTTATAAGAAAAATACTAACTTTATAAAAACTTTCTGCTCTTCGGGCCTGGGAAAAGGAAGTTCTTGGTGGAAGCGGGCGTGCTGGGTGGCACGTTTGCATCAAGTGGTATCAGAGCAGGATTTTACTCTTTGTTTTCTGCGACAAAGAATAGAAAAGAAAATTTTCACCATGCCGCCCAGAAGAGAAAGTCAATCACTTGATGTAGAAGACAGGGATGTGCGAAGAAGAGGCAGGATGGCAGGGAATCCTGAGATGGAAAGACAGTTACGCGATCTCAGAGTGAGATTGGAAGACATGGAAGAAATGCAGAGATGCACAACCAATGTTGTAGACTTAAGCGACTCTGAGGGAAAAGATGAAGTTGAACAACAAGGAGAAGTTGTAGTTGAATATGCAACCAACGAGCGGTTAATTAAGGCTATCTCTCGGATGAGTTCAAAGACCAAAATGGACATTTCAGTCTATGAAGGAAGTTTGGGTGCAGAAGAGCTTCTAGATTGGATTAGAGCTCTTGACACCTACTTCGATTATGAGGATATCGAAGAGGATAAGAAGGTAAGGCACGCCGTCACTAAATTGAAAGGACAAGCAACATTATGGTGGTATGAGCTTCAGGTAGATAGGCGTTCCAAAGGAAAACAAAAGATCAAAAGTGGGATCGAATGATTGTGAAGATGAAGGAAAAGTTCATCCCAAGGGACTATCAGATCACACTGTTCAGGAGAATGCAGAACCTGAGACAAAAGTTGATGACGGTGAAGGAGTACACCGAAGAATTTTACAAGCTCAATATCAGAGCAGTTCATCGGGAGAGCGATGATGAAAAAGTAGCTAGGTATATGAATGTCTTAAGATACGATATCTAGGATGAGATGAGTATGACAACCGTCAGAATGGTTGAGGATGCGTATCAGATGGCATTAAAGGCAGAAGAGAAACTAAGTCGTAAGCCAGCACAGCGAGTGTGAGGAAAGAGCCAGCCAAGGGGAAAATCAGTTGGCCAAGACAGGTTCCATAAATCTAAGGATGACTGGAAGAAGCCTCAGACCAGAATGGAAAGAGGTGGAAGTTCTCAATGAGGTCAGCACGCTTGACAATGAAGGCAACAGGCAAAACCGGATGGAGGATATGCTGATAATAGTACTTTTCCTCGTACCAGAGGTAGAGGAAGAGGCGGAGGAGGAGTCATCACATCCTACACATGTGGGAAAAATGGACACAAAGCAGTTGACTATCCAGATAGGAAGAAAGAGGGAGGTGAAGCTCACATTGCCGAGGCTCAAAGGTGAGTTACTGAAGCAGAGGACGCAGAAGACAGAACGTCTTTGATGATGCGAAAAGTTCTCTTAACACCCGAGAAGGAGGTGGAGGACACAACTCAGAGAAGCAAACTGTTCAGAACTGCATGCAAGACCAAATACAGGAAATGCAAGGTCATTGTAGACAGCGGAAGCACCGACAATCTTGTTTCAACCGAGATGGTGGAGAAACTAGAGCTGGAGACAACTGATCACCCAAGTCCATATAAAGTATCATGGCTACAGAAGGAACATCAGGTGAGTGTCACTAAACAATGCTTAGTGGACATCAAAATAGGAGGATATAATGATAAAATTCTCTGTGATGTTATTCCTATGGATATATGTCATTTATTGCTAGGCAGACCATGGCAATATGACAGGAACGTAGTTCATGATGGGAAAATGAACACGTACACTTTAGAGAAGAATGGGAGAACACACATGTTACTTCCGATAAAATATAAGGAGGTGAAACTGGAAGTGAACAAAAGGATACTTCTCATGAGTGGGAAGGAACTTCTGGCTGAAGTAAAGAAGAAGGAAGATCCACAATTCTTTGTGGTCAAGAAACCGAGAGTTGTTTTGACCAGCACAAGAGTGGATGATCTGCCGAAGGAAATTCAGGAAATGTTGGAAGAGTTCGCTGATATAGTGGTGGATGAATTACCTCATTCGTTGCCGCCGATGAGGAGCATAAGTCATCACATAGACCTCATACCATGAGCTAGTTTTCCAAACAAAGCAGCGTACAGGTTGACGCTGCAGGAGAATGAGGAGGTCAAAAGGCAGGTACAAGAACTATTGGATAAAGGACTGGTCAAGGAGAGTCTAAGTCCATGTGCCATTCCAACGGTACTAAGTACAAAGAAGGATGGAGGTTGGATACTGTGCACTGATTACATAGCCATTAACAAGATAACCATCAGGTATAGGTTTCCATTGCCACGAATGGATGACTTGATGGACTGCTTGAACGGAGCAGAGTTTTTTACAAAGGTTGATTTGAAAACAGGATACCATCATATTCGCATGAGGGAAGGCGATGAATGGAAGACAACGTTCAAAACCAATGAAGGGTTATATAAATGGCTAGTCATGCCGTTTGGTTTGACGAATGCACCAAGTACATTCATGAGGCTGATGAATGAAGTGCTGAAAGAGTTCATTGGTAAGTTTTTCATTGTTTACTTAGATGACATATTAATTTTCAGCAAATCTAGAGAAGAGCATTTGAAGCATTTAGCTGCAGTAATGAGGAAGCTACAGCAAGAGAAGTTGTTGATCAATGTGAGGAAGTCTTCATTTATGAAGAGAGAACTCATTTACTTGGGGTTTGTCATATCGACAAATGAATTGAAGATGAATCCAAGTAGAGTGGGGGTGATTAAAAATTGGCCATCACCGAGAAATGTTTTCGAGGTGAGAAGTTTCCACGGATTGGCAAGTTTCTACAGGAAATTCATTAGGAACTTCAGTGGAATTAGCGCAACGATGATGGAAAAAGTCAAGAAAAGACATAAATATTTTCATTGGACTGAAGAGGCTGAAAAGAGGTTCAATCTGTTGAAGCGAAAGATCACAGAGCAACCAGTGTTGGTGTTGCCAGATTTTCAGAAGACATTTCAAGTGAAATGTGATGCCAGCGGATATGCCATAGGAGCGGTCTTAAGACAGGAGGATAGACCAATTGCATATTTCAGCGAGAAGCTGGACGAAGCAAAGGTTAAGTACTCAACGTATGATAAATAATTTTATGCTAGCATACAGGCGCTGAAGAAGTGGAGGCATTATTTGATGCCGAAAGAATTTGTGTTATATAGTGATAATCATGCATTACAGTTTGTGAGTCAACAAGAGAAGTTTAACTATAAACATGCAAAATGGGTAGAGTATATCCAGAATTTTACATTTGTAATTAAACACATTTCAGGGACTTCTAACAAAGTGGCTGATGCTTTGAGCAGGAAATGTTTGTTGCTGCAGGAGTTCAGAGTCAAGACATTGGGTTTTGAAAATCTGAGGGACATGTATGCAGGAGATGCAGATTTCAGAGAAGCGTATGAAGCAGCTGAGAATCCGGTTCTCAGAGATCGAAGTCCTTGGATGGATTACATGATCCAGGAGGGATTTCTATTCAGAGGCAATCAACTGTGTATTCCGAATTGCTCCATGAGAGAAAATTTTCTAAAGGAGAAGCACAGTGGTGGATTGGCAGGACACTTTGGCCACGATAAAACATTCACAAAGTTGAGCGAATCATATTTTTTGCCAGGCATGCGAGCAAATTTCAAGAGGTTTGTTGACATGTGTCGAATTTTTCAACATTCGAAGGGCAGAAAGAAGAATGCGGGATTCTATCAATCGTTACCCATACCTGAGAGGCCCTGGGATGAAATCAGCATGGATTTCGTATTGGGATTACCGATGACGCAAAGAGGACATGACTCGATCTTTATGGTGGTTGACAGGTTTTCCAAAATGGCACATTTTATACCATTCCATAAGACCAGCGATGCGACTCATATCGCAAACTTGTTCTTTAAGGAGATTGTCAGACTTCATGGTTTACCCAGAAGCATAGTATCAGACAGGGATACGAAATTCATAGGGCATTTTTGGAGGACACTCTGGAAGAAAATGAGAACTAATTTAATGTTTAGTTCAACCTATCATCCCCAGACGGATGGGAAAATAGAGGTGGTGAATAGAAGTTTGGGAGATTTATTAAGAAGCCTGGTGACAGAGCACCATAGCAGCTGGGATAATGTGTTTCCACAGGCAGAATTCACTTACAACGATTTAGTGAATCGGAGTACAGGTAAAAGTCCATTTGAAATTGTATATAGAAGACAACCAAGAGGAGTATCTGAACTGAGGGATTCAGAGAAGATAATGAAAAAGAGCACAAGCGCTGAAGAATTCGCAGAGGCGATGGAAGAACTTCACAGCAGAGTGAAGCAGCGATTGCTGGAGTCGAACCAGAAATATAAGCGCAGAGCGGATCAGCATCAAAGACAACTTCAATTCAAAGTTGGATATCTAGTTCTGGTGCATCTGAGGAAAGAAAGGTTCCCAAGGGGAACATACAACAAATTGAAGATGAAGAAATTTGGGCCATGCAGAGTCCTGAAGAAATTGGGAGAAAACGCTTACGAGATTGAGTTGCCGGAAGACATTGGAATATCTTCGACATTCAATGTCTCAGACTTATACCCATATAAGGCTGAGGAAACAGGAACTGGAAGTGATGAACAACCATAAATCCAGTGGAAGAAGCACATGCCGATTGCTGAAAGGCCGCAAATGGAGTGTATACTTGACAAGAGAGTCAGCAAAAGAACCAGACGAAAGCAATACTTTGAGTACCTGGTCAAATGGAAAAATAATCCAGTGGAATATGTCAGCTGGGAGATAGAAGCATTTATCCAAAAGCATGGATAGACCGTGCGGGAGCTCATGGACAGGAGCCCATGAAAGTTTTCAAGCTGGCGAGCATGATGCAGGAGCATCGCTAACTCATTAAGGAGCATCGCCCAAGACAAGCGAGCCAGCATAGAAGACGATGAACAGCTGGACAAGTCTAGCCAAAAATTTTTGAATTTCATTCAAGATGATGTGCGAATGTATAAATGCACCATTTATGGGAAGCGCTTTTTGTATGTTGTATCAGACCTAGAGCCATACACTCATGTCTGAAATAGATAGGAGGCATTTATTAGATTTAATGCAGGTAGATAGGATTTTATTTCCAGATTAGATAGTTTTAGAGTTCGAGAGGGAAAACGGATATAGACACCCTCATTGTATCATTGTAACATTAGCAACATTCAGAAGAGAGGAGCAAGTAGAGAACTATGTAGAGAAAATCCATGTACAAATATTGAATTAATAGAAGAAAGCTTTGATTCAAATCCATGGTTATGTGTCTATTCTCTGTGTATTGTGCTTGTGCTCATGAATGTTTGTTTTCTGGTTATGCATTTTCTTTGAATATGCTGTGCATGTGATTTCAGGGTTTCAAACTGAAGTTTGAGAGAGAAAAGAATGAGTTTCAATTGTTTCTCTATCTGAGCTAGGAGATTACTACATAGAGTGCAGTTGAATTCATCCGCAAAGAGTGCGTTGATGAAGGCTTAGTAGATTATCTTTTGTTCTTATTCGCTCAGAAGTTGATTTGGGTTATGGAAGCCGTGCATGGAGTGCACAGGCAAGAATAGAGATCTCAGTTGTTAATCTGAGAACAGGGAGATAGAGACTATTGTCGTAGGAGTTGCACAGAGTCTGAAGTATTCAACTCTTGAGGTGGTTGAATATCAAGCGCAAGGGTCATGCGCAGGTTTCTCTCTAAAGATTCAGAGTAGAAGAAAAGTTCAGGAGGCGTAGAACCTTCGTGGTGTCGTCAAGGTAAAGAACCGGAAGTTGTGCGTGGATGGCTCAAGAACGATTTTCAAGTGAAAGGCTCGGAAGGGTAAAACTTGGGAAGTGAACAATTGACCATTGGAAGAAATCCTCGAGCAGGAGAAGTTGACGGTCAGGATTCACAGGGAAGATTAGCGAAGTCATGACAGCCATCAGATCTTGGAGAAGTTGCGCTGGATTTAAGCCTTAGCGCATAGGGAAGGAGTCAGATCTCATCGGAACTCAACTCATCGAAGAATCAGAGTCTCCAGGGACACAAAATTCTCACCGGGAGAAATCGCGACCCGTGATTTTCTGAAGGAACCATAGACGTAGATCCCAGACTGGACACGTGTCTGAAATCCAGAGAGTCAGGGTTCAGCATTCGAGATTGTCCCATGCAAAGGAATTGCTACAACTGGAATCGTGATTCCGTGATACCCGATAGCACGGGGAGAAGTGGTGACGTGGAAGGTTAGTCCTCACGTGCATCGGGGATCGGCTTTTCGGGATTTTTGTTGTTGTAATAATTGTTGTCGAAGGAATCGTGAACTCTGAAACGTGATAAACGATGGTCACATCACTGAGGTGTCGGGGATTGAGTCTCTTCGTGGGCCGACAGGTGGCATCAGAGTATCCCTGATGCCAGTGGGGGCAGTGACTCACGACTGCGTGAGTATCTATTTCCCGACAGGTAAAATCCCAACAAGAGTAAAGGAAGTCATGGATGAGTGATCACTGGGATTCGGGGATTGGTGAGACCCGATTCCGTGAGCTCAGGACTCGCAATATCGCGAGGTTCGATTTCCCGATTTGAAAAGGGGAGGTCACAAAGAAAGTCTGTGGGTATTGAGAAAGGTCCCGATAAGGGATTGGGGGAGCATTTTAGCTCTTCGGGCCTGGGAAAAGGAAGGTCATGGTGGAAGCGGGCGCGCTGGGTGGCGCGTTTGTGTCAAGAAGGCAACCCTCTTTTATGAGGGAAATGTATTGCAGATATATATCATTGAAAATATTGTATTATGAGAGAGGATATTGTGAGAGAAAGAAGAGGAAGTTATAGTTGGTGTGTTGTAGGTTGTATCCCTTCATTTTCTAGATAAAAAGGAAAGACCTGGCAATTTCTTTGGTGGGCGTAGCCCACACTGGGTTAACTACACATATATGTGTCTCTATTCTATTGTGTATCTTATGTGTTTTATTTCCGCATTTGTTTTTATTTTATTGCTCTGTGATCCTATTTTTCTAACAACTGGTATTAGAGTGAAAGGCAACTCGTAGGAAAAGAGGGTTCTTGGTTCGAGTGGGAGCAATGGTAGAAGATGGAAAGTTTAGGGTCGATAAATTTAATGGCAAAAACTATCATTTAAATGGAAGATGCATATGGAAGATTATTTATATAAGAAGGATCTATTCCCACCATTGGTTGTAATAACAAAGAATTTGATGGCCATGCAGGAAGAAGAATGGGATATGCTTGACATAAGGGCACTAGGAATGATATCGTTGAGCCTGGAAGCATCATTGGCTTTCAATATTTTGAAAGAAAAGACAACGAAGGAGATTATGGATGCATTGGCTAAATTGTATGAAAAACCCTCGGCATCCAATAAGCTATTTCTAATGAAGATATTATTTAATATGAAGATGTAAGAAGGTGGGTCTGTTGCAGATCATTTAAATGAATTTAATATGGTTACTAATCAGCTAAGTTTTGTAAAATTGCAATTTTTTGATGAGGTAAAGACTCTTCTAATATTATTCTCATTGCCAAAAATATGGAATGGCTTGGTCATGGTTGTAAGTAACTCTGCCTCTAGTTCAAACACTCTAAAATTTGATGGTGTTGTTGGCCTTATCCTTAGTGAGGAAATGTGATGGAAAAGAGTAGGTGAGACATCAGGTAATGCGCTAAACATGGAGAACAAGGGAAGACAAAAGGATAGAGGAAAGAGCTCAGGGAACTATGGGAATTCTAGGAAGGGAATATACAAATCCAGACTTGGAAAGATAGAGTGCTGGAATTTTGGGAAGAAAGAACATTTGAAGAAATAATGTAAATATCCAAAGAATCAAAGAGATGGACAATAGGAGAAAAATCGGGAAGAAAATGTAACAAGTGATGTGTTACAAGATGATTTGGTTCTTTCCGTAGATAATATTAATGAGTCTTGGATAGTAGATTCAGGGGATTCATTTCATGCCACACCACATAGGAAACATTTTTTATATTATGTTCAAGGTGATTTTGGACAAGTTCATTTGGGTGATGATGTACCATGAAAAATTGTTGGAATGGGAAAGGTAAAAATAAAGAAAAGGAATCGAAACCAATGGTTGTTGAAAGAGGTAAGACTTGCTCCATATCTAAGGAAAAATATAATTTCAACAGGGAAGTTGGCAAGTGATGGTTTTATATCCATATTTATAGAGAAGGTGTGGAAGGTCACCAAAGGATCACTCATGATAGCAAAAGGGCAGAAGGTAGGTACAATGTATTTATGTACTGGTAATATTGAATTTTCTATCTCTTTAGCTTCTACATGAGTGGATAAAACACTGTGGCATCATAGGCTTGGACACATGAGTGAGAAGGGGATGCAAATACTTCACAAAATAAATTTGTTTCAATATCTTAAAAAAGATTATTTGGATTTCTATGAGCATTGTGTTTATGGAAAACATAAGAGAGACAGATTTCTCATAGTCGGAAAATAAAAGAAGAGTGAAAGCTTAGAGCTTGTGCATACAGATATATGAGGACCAACTCATGTATCATCTCTTGGTGGCTCTCTTTATTATGTTACTTTTATTGATGATGCAACTAGAAAAACTTGGGTTTATTGCATTAAAAAAAAATATGATGTTTTTGACACTTTTAAGAAATGGAAATCTTTGGTTGAGAATGAGACACGAAAAAGGTTGAAGTGTCTCAAATAAGACAAAGGAGGTGAATATTGCAGCTAGGAGTTTTATTATTACTTCTCATACCATGGGATTCGTAGAGAGAAGACAGTTCTAGGAACACCACGAGAAAATGGTGTGTCAGAAAGAATGAACAAGACAATCATGGAGTGTGCAAGGAGTATGAAATTGCATGTTGGTTTTCCCTTACAGTTCTAGCTATATGTTATAGATATTTTTTTTTACTTAATAAACAAAGGACCTTCAAGCTCTTTGGATGGCAGAATTCCAGAGGAGGCATGGACAGGTAAAAAGGTAAAATATTATTTTTTGAAGACTTTCAGTTGTGAAGCATTTGTCCATATTGATAAAGAAAATAGAACAAATCTTGAGGAAAACTACAAGAAGTGTAATTGGATACGGTGTTGATGATTTTGGTTGTTGCTTATGGGATTATGAAAATCAAAAGATAATTAGGAGTAGGGATGTCATATTCAATGAGAAGGTCATGTACAAAGATCAGTTGCAAGGAAAATTACAAGAAAAAGTGGCGCATACCCCACCCCTTCTCTCCTCTCCTTCGGGGTTTCTCGATCTCCCGGTCTAGGATCATTCTCAACACCTAAGTCATATTGACTCTTCCTCTTGCAGAATGAACCTGAAAAAATCTGTCACATTTCCTTCTTTCTCCAAAGTGAAGGTCCTCTTAAACCGATGACTCTCTTCTTGGACCTTTAAAGAAAGTTGGCGGTGACACTCGCTCTCTGTTCCAGGCCCTTTCTATCACGTGACCTCGAGTTGTGTCTCGGGGCTTAATAACACAAGGCGCTTCGGTCTTCGGGCTTCGACTGTTTCCACGGTAGCCAACTCTTACGTTCTCGAACTTTGAATCATGAATTCAAATAGTGTGAGGATCAACAGTCCACGTCCCTCCTTGTGATCGACAACTACGATTGCTTCAGACTCCGGATTTCAGGATTTTTCACTTCTCCTATATCTGTATCTCACGATTTGTGAATTAACAAAGTGTTGATCCAACTCCACGTGTCCTATCCCAAAGGATGCCTAGGATATTTGTGGCTCCCAGCTCTTCGGGTATTTTCTTGGTGTTCTCCTTCGATATATCCTGAAGCACTACTCCTCCAGTTCGTGTGGATTGCTTCCATGCATCCCTTCCATATCCAACGGTTTGGATTCAAATCGTCTTCATGACTTCATAGAGATCTTTGTTTTCTCTTGGAAAACCTTTGAGAGCTCCAACTCCCGTATCTCTTGATATTCTGCCAACTATCTCCTTCGACGATGGACGATTTCATGGTCTTCAAGACTTATCAAGTCCTTGATCCCTTTTTCACACTTAGCACAATTTTCTTCTCAAGACTTAGGTTGTCATAGAACTTCTTCTCCACTCCTTACATAGTTCTGCGCAAAAGTTTCTGCAACTTTGCTCAGCTTGAAAACCTTCAAGGTTCCTAGTTCCTCTATGTCCTTTAGTGGACTTTCTCTTTCCCTCCTAGAATCTTAACACTCTTTCTCCTGAGCTTGTAATATGAACTTACAGTATCCTTAGTGCACTCATTGCGTTCGGCTAAGATTTTCGATGGCTTCTCCCTTAGCCTGCCTGAAAGTCTTAAGGCATCTCCTTTCCTTTGTCGATGCACTCTTGAAAATCCTTCCTTCCTCAAAGTGTTCAACAACCCTAGGTTTCTCTTAAGGATTCCAACACTTCATAATGTGTTTCTCTTGTACACTCTCACACTTTCTCTATGCCCTCCTGGTAGAGTGTTACAGAGTATTTAGTAACTCTGTACTGTGTTTCCTCCTACACGGTCTTTCTTTCCAAGGCACCTAACCACCTTGAAATTTCCTCCTGTGTATTTGAATTATCCTAGTGTTCCCTCTTGGAAGATTCTCTTCTAACTCCACCAAGTTCAGACACGCACTCCTTGCGTCGGCTCACAAAGTTTCAACTCTCTGTCGTGCACTCCTTGCACTTAGCCTAGAGAACCAGACTTAATCCAACACACTCACAAATAGAAAATTGTATATTTATCCCTACAGTTGATTCCTAACATACATCTATAGTTAAAATGCATACGAATGACATTCACACAAAAAATACATACATCCATTACATAGAAATTGATAAACAGGAAAAATTGTTCTTTTTCTATTAATGGCAGAATGTCAATTTACAATGTTTTGAGTCTGAAATGCAATTGAGTCTCCTCTCTCATCAACCTCCCCAACTCGGCTTACAATGATTTTTCATCAAAATTTAGCAGCCTCTACCGGGTATACAATACAAATATTTATACAAGAGGGGCTCGATGAGCTTCCCTCCAAGCTAAACTAGTGGTGTCTAATCAAAATTCAAAATGCCTAACTTCCGAGGAAAATTACAATGATGGAAATATGATTTAAATCAGATGCATATCCCTCCTACTGTCAACCACTTAATGGTGAACTTATCTCCAACTTGTGCAAAGGCACAACTTGCCTCTTCAAACCTATCAACATTAATTTCCTTGATCATGCTTTATATTCTCGAAGGTAAAAAATGAAAATGTGACACCTCTCCTTTCCTTGAATGTGCATCACTCATGCTAATCTGTTGGCGCATGCTGAGGTGGAGCGATTCTTCTGCTTCATACTCCATGGCTACAAAAATTCATGAGCTCCTACTCATGAGCTTCCCAACTCTGCTGAAATTCTCGTGGATCCCAAAATTTCTCCTGGAGTTGTCTTTTTGCTCCTATGCTTCACTTCTTCTACTCTTGCAACTTCCCTGTTGCTCCTGTAGGTTTGTTTCTGACCATCTTCTCCTTGTTGACAACTTCTTATGTTGACCTCAACATCAACTCCCTTATCTCCTGTATCAACTCTTCCAGCCGCCTCATCAGCTGGTTTTCCTTGTGCAGTTTGCTCGGCTACAACTCCTCATGCTGCTCTATGGGTGTATCATCCTGACCTCCCATGTTGCTTTCGGCTTTTGTGACACTAACTGGCCACTTTTCTACAGACTCCAATTCTACAGTCTCACCACTGAAATGTTGTTCAGCTACCTCCTCTGACAGATTGACCCTTGTTAGTTCTTCGACTGGTTCTATTCCAGCTTCCTCCAGCTGCAACTCATTTTTGTGTGTCTCCTTTGGCATGGCTATTTCATGGAATCCTCCTTCTGGTTCCGGACTGTCCAACCAATCCTCTAGTACCTTTAACTCCTTCTCCCACTAAGTGAGTAATGCAACTGGGTTCTCCTCTTCTATCGGGATAGACTTCAGTATCTATTCCTCCTCCTCCATGACAGTCTCAACTTATTTTCCTATTGTTGCCTCTGCAACATCTGTGATAGCCTCTCCTCGGTTGCTTGGCAAGAATATCTTGACTCCTCCAATGACCATAATGTTCCTCTAATCCTTCTCATAGGAGGTGGAATTACTTAACTTCTCATTTTCTTCATTCACATGGTTCACAATTGTGCATGCATCCTCATATGGATGAGACCTGTCTTCCTCCTTCTCTCCATCTGTCAACACCCCTTGCTGACATGAACTCTTAGTTGAGCTCATATCTTCTCCCTTTCCCACTTGGAAATTTGGGATGTCTCCTCTGCCTTCTTGGCAGTTTACAAGATAAATTCACCCCTTCACATTGCCCACCTAGCAACCAATGAGATTCCTCCCAGATCTCTTTCCCTTGCCATTGAGGTTTCCAACATATCTCAACCACCTCCTCAGCACTTGTTGTTGATTTCAGTCCAACAAATTCTGAACAGGCCACTTAGTTGTCCTTTTCAAAGGCCACTCAGATCTCCAACTCACCTTTGCTTCCTATTTCATCTTAAATTCTAGCCTCTCCACCTCTGCGTGGATTCCACTGAGCTCCTTGTCTAAATTCTGTTTTTCTTTTTCATGGGTAGTCTCCTCCTCAACCACGCTCATAACGTCCAATGACCATATTGATTCACCTACAACCCTCCTGGTTGTTTACCCTCTGCTAGACACCTTGCAATAGTCTCCACAGAGTATTGCACTATGTCTCTCTTCACCTCTTGTCTACAGGTGAATTCCATCTTTGATACCACATCTGGTGCAGACCTTGCCCCTTCTCTCCTCTCCTTCAGGCATGCTCTACCACATGCTCTAGGATCGTTCTCAACACCTGAGTCACATTGATTCTTCGGTTCCTTGCTGGAACCTGACAAACTCTATCATAGGTCCTTTTCTCTCCAAAGTGCAAGTCCTTTTAACCCTACGAATCTCTTCTTGTCCATTTGAAGAAAGTTGGCGAGAACACTCGCTCTCTGTTCCAGGCCCTTTCTATCACGTGACCTTGGGTTATGTCTCGGGGCTCAACCAGACAAGGCACTTCGAGCTTCGAGATTCGACTCTTTCCATGACAGCCAACCCTTATGTTCCCAAACACTGAATCATGAATTCAAACGATGCAAGGATCAATGGTTCCCATCCCTCCTTTCGATCGACAACTACGATTTCTTCAGACTCCGACGTTCGAGAGTTTTCAATTATCCTATATCTTTGTCTCCCGATTTGAGAATCATCGAAGTGTTGATCCAACTCCATGTGTCCTATCCCAATGGATGCCTAGGATTTTTGTGGCTCCCAACTCTTTGGGTATTCTCTCGGTGTTCTCCTCTGATATCTATGAGAGAACTACTCCTCCAGCTCATGCAGATTGCTTCCACGCAACCCTTCCAGATCCAACGGTGTGGATTCAAACTACTCTTTGTGACTTCGTGAAGATCTTTGTTTTCTCTTGGCAAACCTTCCGGAGCTCCAAATCCTAGATCTCCTGATATTCTTTCACCTGTCTCTTCCGACGATGGACGATTTCAAAGTATTTGGGACTTTGCAAGTCCTCAAACCCTTTTGCACACTTAGCACAATTTTATTGTTGAGACTTAGTTTATTCTCGAACTTCTTCTCCACTCATTGCAGAGTTCTACGCAAATATTTCTACGACTTTGCTTGGCTTGAAAAACTTCAAGGTTCCCAGTTCCTTTGCATCCTTCAGTGGACTTTCTCTTACTCTCTTGGCAGATTTACTCTCTTCCTCCTAAGCTTGTAATATGAACTTACAGTATCCTTGGCACACTCCTTGCGCTCGAGTAAAATTTTTGACGGATTCTCCCTTAGCCTACCTGAAATTCTTAAGGCATCTCCTTTCCTTTAACGATGCACTCTTTCAAATCCTTCCTTCATCAAAGTGTTCAACAACCCTGGGGTTATATTAAGGATTCCAACACTTCATAATGTGTTTCTCTTGTACACTGATGTACTTTCTTTATGCATTGCGGGTAGAGTGTTACAGAGTATCCAGTAACTCTGCATTGTGTTTCCTCCTATACAATCTTTCTTTCCAAGGCACCTAACCACCTTGAAATTTCCTCGCGAGTCAGTGAATTATCCTGGTGTTCCCTCCTAACATCTTCTCTTCTAACTCCACTGAGTTCATACATACACTCCTTCCATCGGCTCACAGAGTTTCAACTCTTTGTCACATACTCCTTGCACTTAGCCTAGAGAAACAGACTTAATCCAACACACTCACATATAGAAAATTAGATATCTATCCCTAGATATGATTCCTAACATACATCTACAACACAAGTGCATATGAATGATATTCACAAGAAAAAATCCATACATACATTACAAAGAAATTGATAAACAAGAAAAAATGTTCTTTTTCTATAAATGGCAGAATGACAATTTACATTATTTTGAGTCTGGACTGCAACTGAGCCTCGTCTCTCATCAACCTCCCCAACTTGACTTACAATGATTTTTCATCAAACTTTAGTAGCCTCTACCAGGCATACAATACAAATATTGATGCACACAGACCCCCGACCCTTGGGCCGAGATCCGCTTAGGATCGTTCTGAATTCCCCTAGAGCTGAAGCAGCTCCCTCGAATCCCTATTGGAACCTTCAATGAATCCAATCCATAGGTCCATTGTGAAAACTCTCCCTGCGCAACTTAACACCAAGCGCAGTCCTTACGTCTCCATGTGACCACAACCAGGCTTAGCGCAAGTGCCTCTTGCAACTTGCGAGTTCGTGAGTCGATGACCTCGACTCCTCTTTCTCCAAACCTCTGATACCCTAGATGTGATACGGGTATGGATCCTCCCTCACTAGCGCCTCTACAAGAAACCACTATCTAGGGCCTCAATCTAGCACCCCTCATAACTCGCAACCTCACGACTTAGAGTGTTGATCCCTCATGCCCTCCTTTGTGAATCCATGAGACGCGATGAGTCAACAATGGGTTGACTCCTTCCAAGGTGACACGTGTTTTCCACCTGTCACCTACTTCTTCCTTTTCTCTGGGTGCTTGTTGTTATGCCACCCATTAGTCATATGGGCCCCACCTAACTAGTGTGCCACGTGTTCATACGATCCCTCGGTGCTCGACACTTCACAACTTCTGCAGTTGAAAAGAAACTCTTTCAACCCCCAAACTCCCGATACGCGATACCACACAGAGGTTCTAATCCAATGGTTCTCCTTCCTCCACGATCGACGGTTTAGGTCGAATCGCGATCTCATGACTCATAGTTTTGTAGTGCAAATAACACCACCTCCCAGCTCATGATACTCAAGTTCACGATGTGGACCAACGGTCCAAATCTTCCGCTTAGTCAACAACCAAGATTGAATCTTGGCTATCTTCCAGATCTCTGCCACTTGTCCTCCAAGATGGATGTTCCTGATGCTTTCGGGACTTAACGAGTCCTCTTCCTTCCGTCGTTACGAGGTTTAAACCTCATACATATTTTCTCGATCTGATGGCTCATGAAAACTTGACACTTCTCCCTCAAAGTTTCAACCATCCATTCTACCCTTTTCCGCGACTTCCTAGGGATAAAACCCCTCACACCTTCTTCTGGATCCGATGGCTATCGGCTCTTTGAAAAATATTTTTTGGCCTAGATCTAATCTACTATGCGCTATTTTATGTGTTTGGACGTAGACTCTGACGGTCAAGATCTCCTCCTCTACCCAATCCAATGGTAGTTGTGCTCTTCCTCCTGAGTTATCTTGGCTTTTGGACTTAGAATATTTTCTAAGTCTCGAAGGTCTCTACCTTCGACTCTTCCTCTTGTGAACTCGATTCCTTTTGGGTCCTGTCTACATTATAGAAACTCTGTCCCTCTTGAGCTTTGTCAACTCAGAAACCTCGAAAAGGTTTCTCTGTGTGCCCTCTTCTTGCGCTTTCTCTTCTGAGTTTATGGACTTAGAACAAGTCCACTCTTGCATACTCCTAGTTCTCTTGAGATTTCGAATAACTTAGATTCGAGGTCGTTTCTTGGAAATAAATTCCTCACACCCTCTTGTCATTCTTCTGCTTGATGTACACTTTGCAGAGCCTATAGGGTATTCAACAACCCTGTGAGTGTCTTCCCTGTGACACTTTCCTTATCTCAGAACTCAAAAGAGAGTTCCTCTTGGTGCACTCCTTGCACATGGTCAATTCCCTCCTAACATAGCTTCTATAGAATCTTCAGTGACTCTATCTTCTCACTGAACTTGAAATAGAGTCCCCTCTGTGCACTCCATGCACTTGCTCAATGCCCTCCTTGCAGAGCTTTCATAGAACCCTCAGTGATTTTGTTTTCTCTGTGCCTTCCTTTGCACAGTTGTACCTCCAAGGTGTTCAACAACCTTGAGGTTTTTTCCTTGAGTCAATGACTTCCTCTGGTACTCCCTCCTGGCACAACTTTGTCCAAATTCCGCAGAATTCAAAAGTGCACTCTATGCACTGGCTTATAGAACTCGCAGTGTTTTGTCATGCAACCTCTTGCATGAGGCCACAAAGAACCAGAACTAAAATCAAAGAACCCAACAGATAACGATGTCTGTCTGTAACCTGCAAATGCACATCTAACATACATCTACAACATATCATAACACATAAAGACATTCATCAACATACACAAAATAACATGCAAGAAAAACTTCTCTGATTGTATTAATATGAAATGCCTCTTTACAATGTGATCTCGGATTGCAACAGAGTCAAAGCTTCTTCTTCTCTCCTATTATCTGTATTCTTCTCTTCTACTCTTCTCTACAGACTAACTGCCTCCAGATACAAAGGATCCTTTTACAAAAGGGGCTCCTCGAGCTCTTCCCTCCATCCTCACCAACTCTCATTAATTACAATGAATTACATTGAATGGTTGTCTAGTCCAAATCAAATCTAGATCTTATCCTTCCAACCATTTCAGAAAAACTTTATCTAAAGCCTACGCAAATGCATGGCTTTTGGCTCTACCAGCCTTACAACATTTAATAAAATTTGAAAAATTTGAAAAACACGAGAAGGTTGCGCCTCTCTCCTTCCATTGAATGCGCGCGTGATGTGTTGGTAGGCTGGCGCATAGCTGGCTTGGAGCGATTCTCCTACAACAAATATTTATACAAGAGGGGTTTGACGAGCTTCCCTCCAAGATAAACTGGTGTCTAATCACCATTCAAAATGCCTGACTACCGAGGAAGATTACAATGATGCAAATCTAATATGAATCGGATGCAGATCTCTACTACCATAAACCACTTAATGGCGACCTTATCTCCAGCTTGTGTGAAGGCACAACTTGGGTCTTCCAACCTATCAACAATAATTTCCTTGATCACGCTTTAGATTCTCGAAGAAAAGAAATGAGAGAGTGACACCTCTCCCTTCCTAAATGTCCACCACTTGTGCTAATTAGTTGGTGCGTGCTGAGGTGGAGTGATGCACCTACATCAAAAATAAAAGCCAGAAAACATAGTGCTTGATGAGATCAATGAAAACTAAACTCCAAAGGTACAAGAAAATAAAAATGTACAACAACAAGAGCAACAGTTACCTCAAACTCCTGCAAGTGTTGTTAGAAGATGTACCAATTTAAGTAGACCCCCTAAAAGATACTCTTCTTCATTGTATTATTTATTGTTGAATTATTATGTTGAACCATAATGTTATGAAGAGGCAATGAAGGTAGACACTAAAAATAAGTGGTAGAAAGGAATGAAAGAGGAAATGGATTCCTTACTAAATAACCAAACTTGGGATTTGGTTCAGTTTCCTGTAGGAAAAAGAGCATTACATAATAAATGAGTTTACAATTTGAAGGAAGAAGATCGAGGAGAAAAGTGGTACAAAGCCAGACTTGTTGTAAAGGGCTTTGCACAAAAGAAAGGTATAGATTTTGATGAAATATTTTCTCTTGTTGTTAAAATTATTCAATTAGGACTATTTTAAGTCTTGTGGCCATAGAAGATTTTGATATTAAACAATTAGATGTAAAAACATATTTTGTCCATGGGGATTTGGAGGAAGAGATTTATATGCAACAACCAAAGGGGTATGAGGTCAAAGGGAAGGAAAATTTGGTATGCAGGTTGAATAAGAGATTGTATGGCCTAAAGAAAGATCCAAGATAGTTTTATTTGAAGTTTGATAGGTTTATGACATAACAGTATTATAGTAGATGTCATTTTGATCACTGTATTTATTTTAAAAATCTAGAAAATGGAAGCTATATTATCTTTCTTTGTATGTAGATGACATGATTGTTGCAGTGTCTAATATGCAGGATATAAATGTTCTAAAGAATAAATTAGATAATTCATTTGTGATGAAGGATTTGGGTGCTACAAAAAAAATCCTTGTTATGAGAATAACAAGGGAAAAGAAAAATCACAAATTTACATTGTCTCAGGGTGAGTACATAGAGAAGGTGTTGGAGAGGTTTAGAATGAAGAATGAAAAACTAGTTAGAACACCTTTGGACAGTCATTTCAAATTAACTAAGGAAATGTGTCCCAAGAGACAAGAGGAGATAGAATACATGTCCAAGGTCCTTTATTCATCAACAATTGATAGCTTGATGTATGCGATGGTTTTCACAAGACTAGGTATTGCAGATGTAGTGGGAGTTGTGAGTAGGTATATGAACAATCTAGGTAAAGAACATTGGGAGGCAATATAGTGGATTCTCAGGTATTTGAAAGGTAATTCTACTCATGCAATATGTTTTGGAGGTTCAAACATTATTCTACTGGTATATGCTAATTCAAATATGGCAGGTGATAAAGATAGGAGGTGGAGAACCATAGGGTATGCTTTTACTATAGGTGGAACAATAGTAAGTTGGATTTCAAAACTACAAAAGGTTGTTGCACTTTCAACAATAGAGGTAGAGTATTTTGTTGCTACAGAGGCTAGTAAAGAGATTATTTGGTTACCGAGGTTTATGGAGGAAATGGGAAAGAAGAAAGAGAATAGAAGGATGTACTATGACAATGGGAGTTCCATTCATCTTTCAAATAACTCATCCTTCCATTCAAAGACTAAGAATATATAGCCCAGTTACCATTTCATATGATCCTTCTTGGAAGATGGACATTTGAAGTTGGAAAATATACACACTAGCCAAAATCTTGTAGACATGTTAACAAAGGGAGTAACCAGGGAGAAGCTGAGTTCCTACTCAGTTTCAATTGGTATTCAAGTGTGAAGGTGAAGATCATAAATTTTCTAGGTCCAAGAAGGATCATATTCCAACATATACAACAACGGTGGAGTTGTTGAGATTGGTCTCCAAGTGGGATATTGTTGGTTGTGGAGCCTGATTATCTTCTTCATTCATAGTTCTTTCTTTTTAGTCATGTTTATACCCCATGAATACTTTACACCCTAAAATATTGTACACCCCTCCACATGGGGGAGTTGTACGGGGGCCTTTCCCCCCCTACGAGGTTCATGGGAAAGAAGGCCCTCGATGGGGGTTTGGGATGAAGCCCCTGAAGGAAAAATTTCCTTGTAAATATATATTGTAATTTCATAGTAAATATGGACCATTCATTATAAGGTCACAGATTAGATGGTAGAAGTTATGTTAGGGTTTTTTTTTCCCTATATGGAAACCCTCTTTTATGAGAGAAATGTATTGTGGCTATGTATCATTGTGAATATTGTATTCTCAGAGAGGAGACTGTGAGAGAAAGAAGAGGCAGTTACAGTGAGTGTGTTGTAGATTGTATCCCTTCATTTGTTGGATAATAAAAAGGAAGGACCTAGAAATTTCTCTGGTGGACATAGCCCACACTGGGTGAACCATGTATATCTATGTCTCTATTGTATTGTGTATCTTCTGTGTTTTATTTGTGCATTTGTTTTTATTTTATTTCTCCGCAATATTGTTTTTCTAACATCCCTATAATTCCATATTAAATCCCCCCCTCCTTTTTCCTCCTTCTCCTCCATGGTCACCTTGTATTTTAATTATCATTTGATTATATCTTAATATATAATCTCATTACCCTCTGTTAATACCTTTTTATCATTTTAAAACCTAACCACCTAACAACATTTTTC
>ML835595.1:43576-54211 GCA_009831015.1 Picea engelmannii | reverse complement strand
ATTTGTCGGAAAGATATTTCGACGAGAAGGCTAAAGAGTTTTATGAACTCAAACTGGGACAACTCACTATAGAGGAATATGTCAATAAATTCCTCGACTTATTGAGATATGTACCCTACATCAAAGCAGAGAAGGCGAAGGCGTAACGCTTCATCAGTGGGCTACCCAAGGAATACCGGAACCGAATCGAATTCGACGAGCCAAAGACCTTAGAAGACACTATTCGAAAAGAAACATATTGTCATGAACAATATGGACATCGGGCAGAGTCTCGTGGAGACTGGAAACAGAAGAGTGGTTCGAGATTTCAGAAAAAGGGGATCAAATCCTCAGGATTTAAGAACTACAAGAAGAACCCCAGAATGAACTTTCCAGCTCGGAGTGTACTCCAGCAAAATTTTCCCTCGGTGGACGGAAGTAAAACTTCTGGACCTATACTAGTGGAGACTAATAACCCAAAGAAAGAACCTCTGAAATGTTGGGGTTGCGGAGAATAGCATCTCCTGAGAGACTGTCCACACCGACAACAGAATAGTCGGAAATTTTATAACATTCAGGAAGCTCCCACAGTCAATGATGTGGCAAGGAGTGTGTTGCAGATTTATGCAGCATTGGATAATGCCCAAGCTGACCACCAAGCTTCAGTGGTGGAAATAGAAGGTATGATTTTCAACCATCTAGTGTCTATTTTGATTGACCCTGGTTCAAATTTGAGTTATATAGCCCCTAGAGTTGTTGATAAGTGTAAACTATAGCCACAGAAGCAAACCAAGCCATGGTTGGTACAGTTGGCCACTGGCACCAAAAGAAGGGTAGTAGAGGTCATACCAGCCTGCCAATTAATGTTGGGTGAATTCCCCACCCAAGCAACCCTTAATATATTACCCCTAGGATCATACGATCTGCTGATTGGTATGGACTGGCTGGCCGCCCATAAAGCCAGACTGGACTGTTACCATAAAACCTTAGAATGTGTGAGAAAAGAAGGAAAAAGAATAACCCTTCAAGGGATCCGAAAACCTGTCTCGGTGAGGCAAATATCAGCCCTGCAAATGAGAAAGTATTTCCGAAAGGGATGTCCCCTATATGCAATACAGGTGTTGAAAACAATCGAAGGTGCTAAACCAAGCCCTGATGATCACCCTATCCTGAGAGAATACAGAGATGTGTTTTCGGAAGAGGTATTGGGCCTACCTCCGAGAAGAGACATTGACTTCTCGATAAGGCTCGCACCAAGAGCAGTGCTGGTGTCTAGGACACCCTACCGAATGAGCACACCTGAGTTAGTTGAACTCAAATTGCAATTGAAAGAAATGATGGATAAGGGTTATATTCGACCCAGCGTGTCCCCATGGGGAGCACCAGTCCTGTTTGTGAAAAAGAAGGATGGCACCCTTAGACTGTGTATAGATTATAGACAACTCAATAAAGTAACCATAAAGAACAAGTACCCCTTGCCCAGGATCGATGATATATTCGATCAGTTGGGAGGTGCGTCTATTTTCTCAAATATTGACTTGAGTTCGGGATACCATCAAGTTCGAATCAAGGGTGAAGACATCCATAAAACCGCTTTCCGGACACGGTATGGTCACTATGAATTTGTGGTAGTGCCATTTGGGTTAACCAATGCCCCTGCCACTTTCATGTGCTTAATGAAAAATGTACTCAGTAAATTTTTAGATAAATTTGTACTAGTTTTTATTGATGACATATTAATCTACTCTGAGAATAGAGAAGAACATGAAGAGAATCTTAGACTTGTGCTACAAGTGCTAAGAGAGCATCAAATCTATGCTAAATTCAACAAATGTGACTTCTTTCAGAAGCAAAAACATTACTTGGGACATGTTCTGTCCGAGGAAGGGGTAGCAGTAGATCCTGACAAGATCAGGTCTATCATGGAATGGCCTACCCCAAATGATGTTTCATACATCAGATCCTTTATGGGATTAGCGGGATACTATAGGAGATTTATAAAAGGCTTCTCCAAGATTGGTTGTCCAATCACTGCCCTCCAGAAGAAGGGGACAAAATTCATGTGGACCCAGAAATGTGAAGAAAGATTCCAAACCCTGAAGCATCTACTGACCCATGCACCCGTGTTGAAAATCACTGACCCAGAAGCTGACTTCCTTGTGTGCACAGATGCTTGTAAAGAAGGGCTCGGAGGAGTCCTTATGCAGAAAGGAAGTGTGATATGCTATGAATGGGGAGGTGAACCTCCCATCCGTAGAGCCATCATGACTGACCAGCGCGAGGGAAATCGCGCCACACGCAACCTCGCAAGAGGATAAGGTGTGGGGTGGAAGCGATTGGGGGGTAGACGCGAGGGGAAGAAGAGAACTCTGGAAATATGCAGAGTGAGTGATAGCAGAGAGAAAGGAGAGTAACCTTCGCTCCTGGTCACTGGCAAAAAGAGATGCAGTCTCACAACATCGTGGTCTCATCTCAGGGGTGGCTAGTGGTAAATCCGCTGGGAGTCGCTGAGCCTATGGTTGGGTGGAAACGAGCACCCCTCTCAGCAGTTGCTTGACCCCTGGTGTTATTTCTAATAAGTGTTTTTCCTTTGGCATCTTGAAATATATGTATTCTGATAAGTATTCTCATAAGCTGTGAAACTGTGAATGATTTCATTATAAGAATGTTTGTATGGTATTTTGATCAGTACTAGTAGTTGTATATTTGTATGGAAAGACTACGTATGGCTTATGTCCTCATGAATCATTATTTATATGCGTATTGATCTAATTCAGACTTCACATCTGGTTCTAGAGAGGATGATACCCTTATCTGCCTTAGATAGTACCCTGGGTGAACCTCCCCATAGAGATACCCTCCTTGAAAATCCCATCAAGAACCGGGAAAGAGAATGTGAAGGCGTAAGGCCTTAGTAACCCTGCACGAGGAGGAACGATCCTCTTGAACACCCGAGATGGAAGCATAAGGATGAAGTATTGAATCGACGGATGAGATCTGGTCGGGAGATCTGCGGTCACTCATGACTGTCAGATCAGAGGAAGAAGATGGAGTGTTAAGTGTCTTAACCCTAATAGGTGTTAATCGATGGATGATATTCCATCGGGAAACCTGTGGTCACGCATGATCGTTAGTTTGGTAGGAGTAAGTAGGGTGTTAAATGCCTTACCCCTTTATTTTTTGTGTATTCATGGACAACGAAGAATTTGGGACCGTAGATATCCAAGGTCCATGGGAGTATCTGGACCGTTGATTTTTCCACGTCCAGGGAGTCGTGGAAGAATGCACAGGTAGGAACCAATCTCAGCCGTCAGATATTGGATGGAAAACCCGACAGTCGTTGGATCTGTCAGGAGTTACCCGAGGGGTAAGACCCCAGTGTATAGGGGAGAAATCCCTGGAATAGATCTGAGCCATCCGAAGGATGGAGGCCACGTGTCGTAAGATTACCCATTTCGGGAAATCGATAATCGCAAAATCAGGAATCCTGATGACGAGAGTTCGGGATTTTCCATGGTGAAAACCCCGGAATAGATCTAAGTCGTCTGAAGGACGGAGGCCACGTGTCGTAAGATTACCCATTTCAGGAAATCGGGAATCCTGATGACGAGAGTTCGGGATTTTCCATGGTGAAAACCATGGAATAGATCTGAGTCATCCGAAGGAAGGAGGCCACATGTCGTAATATTACCCATTTCGGGAAATCAGGAATCGCGAAATTGGGAATCCTGATGACGACAGTTCGGGATTTTCCATGGTGAAAACCCTGAAATAGATCTGAGTTGTGCGAAGAACGGAGGCCACGTGTCGTAAGATTGCCCATTTCGGGAAATCGGGAATCGCAGAATCGGGAATCCTGATGACGAGGGCTCGAGATTTTCTATTGTGCAAACCCCGGGATAGATCTGGAACGTCTGATTTACGAAGGATACGTGTCGAAAGATTTTCCACATCGGGGAACCGGGGATCAGGAATTCAAGAGCCCCATGATCGAGATTTCAGACTCTCATGATGATAAGTCCCGATGAAAGGATGAGATTCTTCCGGAGGATATCAGGGTCTGTAATGACCATTAGATGTGAAGAAGAGATTTCGGCTTTAAGCTGGGGCATGAGTGCGCATTAAGGTAAGCAACGAGCAGATTTTGACGGCCAGAGTCCAACCGCCCAGATCTACGGTTGAGGTTTCATTCTGGAGCCCCCTTGTTGTTCTGCCTTTAATGGTGGGGGGGGGGTCCGGAATCCGACGTGCAACTTACGAACGGTTGAGATTAATTCACAGTGATCAACGATGCTCAAGTGAATTCCAGACCCCCTGGCCATTCTTCCTTTAATGAGGGGGGGGGTCCAGAATAGTGTGGCATGTGAAATGGGGCCCCCTCCTATCTTATTGACTACCATGTCGCAATTCCCCTCTACCACCTGTAATCCACTTAACCGTGCAACGGGGCCTGTTCTCATTGGCTATTCTCTAGCCCTATTGGGATTTGTTCATATTGGTCATTTGCTAACCCTGTAGGGATTCGTCCCTATTGGCCGGTGGCTAGCCCTGTTGGGGTTCGGCGGTTGCAGAGTCGAACGATTCGACATATCTGTAGCGCCGAGGCGCGAAATACAGAAGACAGTGTGTTTATTTGAACTGTGATCATGACCCGCGATCACATGGGAACAGAGAGAGAAAGAGCTAGCTTGTGCTAAGACTCCATAGGTAATTCAAGGGTTTTGATTCTGCGGAAATCAATGAAAAAAAATTTGATTGAGGTAGTAGGTATGTGACATGCCATGTGTGACAAAATTTCTCCATATCATACTCCTCTGTGAATTGAGTTGAGTTGATCTATGAGGACACTTATTCGAGAAGGGATAAGTGCAATTGGGATTATATCCCATCGTCCCATGTGGAGATAACATGAGGACATGTCAAGGGAGTTGACCTTTGACGTCTCAGACTATGGGGAGTTAATCTTAAGTGTTCCTAGAGGGAGTAGCCTCTAGAAGTCCACATGGGAGTGCCATGTTTGACAAACCTTTTGCTACTATGGTGGTTGTGTACCACTGGCGAAGACTGTGTGTCTCTAGACAATAGTTGTGTACTACTATGGAAAGATACCTCCCTGGCTAAGAGGGAGTGTTGATGTTTCAACATCGGGTGAAACTTCTCCTAGATTGGGTTGCAGATCAAGAGAGATAGGATAGATTTATCATAAAAGTGAACTTGTGGTAAATGCTCTCAGACATAGTCCTTCCTTGATAATGACAAGGAATAATATGGACTCGAGGTGTTTGATGTGATTTCCATCTGTCAGCTAGCATCAGGCCGACATTCACTCATAAGTGTGTACCTATGGTGAAAGATCCCGGTGTGGTCTTTGTCCTAGTCATGGTGATTTGACAAGTAATGATAAAGACTCAAGATGCTATATACTATTAAATGCAGACCCAAAGTGAGCCTAATCTTAGAGAGAGTTAATTGGCTCAGAGGGAGAGCCGCAGCATGAGTTTCTCCTTGGTTCAGGTGGGAGAGAGATGTCTCCCAAGACTCACAGACATGTGTCATGAGTCTAGGGTGAAGTTTGTATACTTCAAAGACAAGCTTGGCATGTTGCAGAATGTCTCCCTCGTTGAGAGGGAGTTTTTATGTTTGGACAACATCGAGAAGACATTCTCTTAGAATAATAATTAATAATATAATAAATGATTATTAAATAACATATATAATAAGTAAATGATAATAATAAATAGTTATTGATTATTCAAGGGATGCATCCTTTCATGGATGGTCACCATATGTTCCCTATATACGGAACACTCATAATTGTAATAATTTATCCATTATATCTCATATGAAGAAAAACCAACACTACCGAGGAGGAGAAGATATAAATGTGAATAACTTGTAGTATAAACTTTAAGAGAACAAGGTGAACAATGAGATTTAGGGAGTGGAAGGTCCAGGAGATGAGTCATTTTTCAATGGCACTAAGAAGGCCCTCCCAAGAAATATTTTTGAGAGCATTATCAATGAGTGAGATTCCCATGTATTTGGATGGAAGGGAGATATGTCGGAAGCTAATAATGTGAGAGATGTGGAACTGGATAGATATGGGAGTGTTAAAGAAGAATATCTGAGATTTGTCGATATTTATTAAAGTTCCATCAGCCTCACTGAAATTGTTGAGGATGGAAAGAATGTGTTGAGATTCACGGACTATAGGACCCCCATCATCAAATTATCATCAACAAATTGGATATGATAAATTAGGGGCTATAGACCATGCAGGGATAGGCCTAAAAGCGAGCCCTCTACAATTTCTTATTTGATGTAGCGGCTGAGACCTTATGCCATTATGACAAAGAGGAAGGGGGAGGGGGGATCTCCTTGGGGGATGACATGAGAGGGTGATAAGGGTAGAGAGGTAACACCATTAAAAAGAATGGGAAAAAAGTAGAGGAAGTAAGATTCAAGATCCAATTTACCCAAATTTCACTGAAGCCAAAAGCAAGCAAGATAGATCTCATGTATTTCCAACTTAGAGTATCAATGGATCTTAAGAAGTCTAGTTTGATGAGAATTATTGGTAAACCTGAGGTTTTCAAAGAATGGATAACCTCATGGGTGAGGGTAACACTATTGAGGATTTGTCGGCCCTCCACATAGCTAGATTGCTCAGGACAAATAATAAAAGAGAGAAGGGTTTTGAGTCTAAGAGAAATTACCTTAGTTATGATTTTGTAGACGACATTGTAGAGAGAGATGGGGTGAAATTGCTAGGGAGATTATTCTTGATTTTCCTTGGGAATAATGGTGAGGAATGTTGCATTGATTGTATGGAGAACCTCTCTTGAGATGCGATAGTCCTCGATCAACTGCAATACCTCCTCTCTAACCAGGTGCCAATAGTGGTGAAAAAAATCTATGGTGAAGCCATCCGGGCCATGGGATATTCTTGTAGGAATATCTTTGATGAAAAGGTACACTTATTCTAAGGTTACTAGCCTTAGGAGAGAAACATTATGATCCTTAGTGACTATGGATGGAATATGTATTGTGATTTTTTCAATAGTGATTGATCTGTCCTGATGGGGTTATGTAAGAAGATTTTGGAATTTGTTGATCAACTATGTTTCAATTTCTTCATGCTTCATTAAGGTATGACCTTGGTCAATTTCTATCTGAGTGATACGATTAGTATGGCTTCGTTGGATCATCGACCAGTGGAAAATTTTTGAGTTTTTCTCCCCATCTTTTAGCCATTGTACCCTTGATTTTTGACACTAGAGGATCTCCTCCTGGGTGTATCTCTCCTCAAGTTGTTGTTTGATCTATGCTTATTTCTTATTTAACTAATTTGAGCTACCATGTTGTAGAATTTCTTGTTGAATAACGACCATTCAAATATCTAGATCCCATTGGGCCTGAAAGATATTACCAAAAGTGTGTTTCTTCCGTTATTTGAGATTTAATTTGAAGTTCTTTAATTTTTTATGAAATTTGAACATTAAAGTTCCATGAGAAATAGTTGTTTATGCTCACTAGGTTGGAGCATTCGCTTGAAAATCTGGATGAGATAACGAAAAAAAATTCAAATCTAAAAGGCTTGTATTTGAGGGTGCAAGGAATATCTATCCATAGTTTTATGGGCCAAAGATATGAGCCACCCATCATGAGGATGCTAGAGCCCAGACTATATCCTTCAAACATCATATTTTCCAACACTAGAAGGTGTTCTATATGGTAATCCACTCGCTTATTACTTGTTTGCATGTTATACCAAGTGAATTCGCCATTAATATTCATGATATCTACTATATTCGAGCCCTCAATAAACTCACAAAATATTTCTCTATCTCTTTATAAGCGATGAATTCTACCCCTTTTTTCCTCAAGAGAAAGAATGAGATTAAAGTTCCCTCCCATGATCCATTTGTTACTTGGGATAATATCCTTTATATCTACTAGGTTCTTTAATAAAGCCAGTTTCTCATTGGATGAAGGCGACCCATATACATTAGTGATATATCCCACTGTTTCTGAACCGATGTCTCTAAAGCATGTAGAAATGTCCATTTCAAGGAGAAGAAATTATCAAGAATAATAGTAGTTGGGTTCCAAAGGACCACAATCCCCTTGGTTGATCCTATGGAATCAATAATTGCATGGTTACTATGGCACCAACACCGAGAAAAGATGGATTTGGACTCCTCATTTTCACATTTGGTTTCTTGCAAGAATAAAATGTTCGAATCTGCTTCCATTATATAGTGTCGAAGGAGTCTCTAATTAATCCTTCTAGTAAACCCTCATATATTCCAAGAGATGATATTCATGAGGAAGATGAAGGATGAGGAAAAATCTCTTCGTGAGTAGCTGAATCTGTCTTGAATTCACCATGTAATTACCTACTTCCTGAATTAGTTGTTGGGTAGAATTTTTTCCTTTCCTTTTCTCCTCCTTAAAGGATTTTCAAGGCTCTTTATGCAGATCTAAGTGGATCTTGAGCCCTATGCTGGATTGAGAAGTGGCTCTGGTGGTAGAATTTAGAAAAAAAGTGTGGAACTTATTAAGTTGATCCAGAGGAAGGGTTTGTAGTTCCTCTTTTTGATAAGATTCCTCAAGATGTACTAGATATATATCAACAAGTCCCTTCTCATCTATTTCTATATCCATATTGCCTCATCATTCCTTTATCTGGTCTTCCCTAGTATGATTTGCATTTTGGGAGTAAAATATTTTCTCCGGGATTTACTCTTGAATTTCCTTGTCTTTCCCATGGGTGCTAACCTGATTTGGTTGTTGAGAAACCTCCATTAGGTCGAGAGAATCCATAAGTTGATTCAATATTTTTGAAAGAGTTACTAGTGAATGGAACTTTATAAGGTGTAGAAGTTGGTTTTTTCTTATTTGGTCATCATTTCCCTTGGAATTGGGTGAATCCATATTTATTTTTTTCGAGGTATTTGTCATGGGACTTGGAGGCACATTGATAGGACAATATCAGAATAGATTTCCATGCTCATGACATCTGCATTTGAATGGTATGTTCTCATAATATATGGTTTGGATCCATTCCTCATCATGGTATTCTAGACATATGGAGCTTGGCAGGGGTTTATAAATGTTCATGTAGATGTAGATCCGAGCATAGGAAGTGTAGTGGTGTTTCCTAGTTTCCTCTGCCGATTTGAAAAATACTCCAAGGGTATTTCCAATCTCAACCAAAATTTCTCCAAGCCAGAATTCCCTGGGAAGGGAATAAAGTTTGATCAAAATAGGGGCCTATGTGAAATCCTCCTTTTTTGGGCTGAAGAGCTCCAATCAATATCAGATATAGACTAGCAGAGTTAAATAAATATGGCATGTTCTCGAAGATTCAACCTTTATATTCTATATTGTGGGGTATTATGGTAAAGAAGCCCCTAGATCCTAGTTGGATATTGTAATGGCCCTTGGGTTTCCACCAATTTTTGATCTGTTTGATGAGGTCTTGCTCTGAGGGCCAAAGCCCCATAAATTTCCTAATGAGGGCATGATCCCGCACATATTGAATATTTTCTTTAACACAAGTAGAGTAAACTTCATACTTGGAGGTTGTGGGCACTTAAGGAATGCATTTTCAAGGTTCCCATGCTCGAGTCACTTTTGGATGGGAATATTCTACCTCAACCTCCATCATTGCTTTACCCTTGTTTAGATCCTCTTGATAGGCATGATCCCTTTATTGTGGTGCTAATTCAAAGGGCGACCACATCCTTGAGATCCAATTTGATCCCTCGTAATAATGTTTCGATATGAGGGAGCTCACACCCCCTCTCCTTCGAAAATTGTGTCTGGTTCAAGAATCCCTCTTGGCTGAGAGAGTTGTGTAGATAATGAAAAGGGCCACAATTTTCATAAACCCTAGAAGCTGAAAAGCATCAAACTCTAGTCGCTATCATTCTCCTCTTGTCTGGATTGGAAGGTGTTACTTTTTAAGATTAGTATTGTAGTTAATTATACATCTTGAGGAAAATGAATACTTAGTAAAATAAAATACACCCGTTGAGTACCCATATGTTGGAACTTTGAGACTCATACATGCGCTTGTTCCAACCATCCGCTACAACTCCATAATTAAATTCCTTATTAAATTCTCGTACATGGACCAATTCTACACCCATACATGCACCCATTCCAACCATTCGCTAAACGTACATAATTATTTGTGTTCTAAGACTTTTGCGATCATTGTTTTGTTCAGAGAGTACTTTCGGATCCATCGCATAGGTTTTATGTTTTTCGACGTTTCGGACCAAACTAGTGTGGTCCATCATCAGGAAAGCGTTTTTGAAAAAAGTGAAGGAAAAGAGAATATAACATGTATATAAATACTTGAAAAGTTATTGTAAGGAGCCGACTTATTGAAATCAATAATTATAAAAAAAATTAAGTTTTAAGTTTTATAATTGTTTGTTTAATTAATTAATTAATTGTTTTAATAATTAATTAATTACTTTTAAAAAGAGCCGACCGGACCGTGTTTTAAAAGCTAATATTTAGAATTATTCATATTGGCTAGGGTAGGGATCCAATTATGACTAATTTTCCACCCATCATCTCTGTTTAGATTATTAGGTTGTTTTTCAATTTCGATTGCTTCTCTGAATTTCCTATTGTGAT
>ML835595.1:12339-24349 GCA_009831015.1 Picea engelmannii | reverse complement strand
GAGATTTCAGTTGGTTAAGGGATTGGTTCAAGATACCCTCTATTCAAGGCAAGTTCAATTTTTTTTGTTCATCCAAATCCTCACTTTATCACATTCTCTCCTCAAAATTATCCTATGGTTGTTATGCCTCCATTCCTATATAATGGAGGTCATTCTTGGGTGAAAGGGGAGGAGAGCTTAGAGCACCATACTTATGAATTTGTGACATTCAAAGGGATGGAAATGAGAGCTTGGGGGAGTTTTTGAAACATTGACATCAAGTTTTAAATACTTCACTATTTATTTCTTTCCATATAATATATAACTTGGGCTATTCCCCTCATGCTTATGATGTTCACTATATGGATGTCTATTTTGTCTCATTCGATTTAGATAGATCTATTCTTCTTAACAATATATTGGAAGAAGGAGGTATTTATTTGTTCCTTGTAGGACTTCTCTTATTCCAAGGGATTGAACATCAATATCAAGGGCTAGAGCAGCGAGGACAACCGACAAAAAAGAGGTAAGTCATTTATCTTGCTCTTCTCATTCTAATTGTTGACATGTAGAATAGATTTAAGGGGAAAATATTAAAACATGTGTTACCTTCTATCTTGGATCAAATGATTATTGATCCAAGGGGTGTTTCACCTGGTCATGGGGGAAACGTTTCCACAACAGAAATTGGCAACTCCATTGGGGAAAATTTTGTAATTGACCTTTACTTGGTGTTTTCTAGCCTTTTGAATTTTGGATTATTGCTTGATATTTTTTATTTGGATGTGTATTCTTTGAATTCTCCCCTTCCTGCATCATCATTGGGAATATTATTGAGTCAAACACCTGGCCCTTTCTTAGATCTAGGCAAATTTATTTTTTTTCACCACTTTCCAGACTTCACCCCCCGCTACAAGGGAGTACAGAGTGATGAAACCTTGATTATCCCTCTCTCTCAATGTATTAGGGAGCGATGAAACACTAATAATCACCTTGTTTGTAGTGTTACAGGGGTGTTGATCCTTTTTCTAAGTGGATTTTGACCCTACTTTTCCTCTTTTCTATGAGTATTTTGTCTCGGACTTGTTGATCCAGAATTGGATCCAGGAGCTTGATGGGGCTCAGAAAGGCCTAAAAATCAAAGTTCTCATAATGGCTTCAAAACAGACGTGTGTGTAGGCCTCATCGATACAAACCCAACACAACTTGAACATGATCAAACACACATCATATGCTCCAGATATAATGATTTGTTCATTTTTCCAAACAGGGAAAAATATGATGGTTGTACAGTCCATACAGTCCCACATGGCGGTTGAATGTAAAGTTCATACAGTCCCACATGGTAGTTGACTGTCCAGTCCATACAGACATACAAATGATGTGGTAGGGTACGTGGATGCTAATATGGATAGGTACAATGTGTTGACTGGGCATACAGACTGACATGTGGTAGGGTGACTGGGCGTACAGATTGATGACGTGTCAGATAGGTGGACCAATCAGGGAGTGACATGTGTCACCAGTGAAAGGGTGACATGTGGCATGTCTATACATATGACATGGAAGGGTCGTACAACCATAAAACACATGGCATGATGTGGCAGGTACAGTGGTAGGTTGACGATTGGCCATCTGAAAAGTGGACGAATGTTGGTTTGACACGTTAGCTGGTTCGCGCAAATAATGTGGTGCCACGTGGCCCAGTCATGGACTAACACGTGGCATCCCTCCATTGGTCATCATTTATGGAAAAATGTTATGGATTCAACGTGTATCAACCTTGGGATCTCTCGTACGGGATAACCTCTTAGGCAGGTCGGGCTACCAAGACGCATGTGGTGGTTCTTGTTATACAAGGGTTGTTTTAAATATTTAAAGTGGTGGAGAGTTATGGTCGGAGGAGGAAAGGTCTAGGGTATATCCCAAACCCATGGTCATGTTACACCCCTACACCCACGACAAAGCACCCACCGCTCAATGCTCGGACTATACACTTGGCACGGTTATTTACATAAGACCCGGGGTATATCGTTAAGCGTTGGAGATAAGGTTTATCCCCAGTCAATCAAGCTAGCCTTCTAAACAAGGGTGTAACCAAAGGCTATACCATTGGGGCTACACCAGATTGGAGCATGCAAAATTATAGGTGTGGGCACATGCCTCATCAGCATAGGACCAGGGCCGAGAGCTAAGGGGCTAGAGCACAAGAAGAGTAGTCTGAGGTGACATGGCCACCCTTCATACGACCAGGGGCTCACAAAAAGGGGTTTGTGCCCCAATTTATTTTCATAAAGTGGGTTTATACTTTATATTAAGAGATTTAATTGTTTTATTCAACAGAATTGACAGAGTTTGGTCATTTTTGGGGGATATTGGGCCCTTTTTTAAGCCAGATCTTGGGGGGAAGTTGGGAGATGGTTACCAACTTCAGATCTATATAAACCAGGGGTTCTTGAAGCCAAGGAAGGACATTTAGAGCATTTTTATGCTGGATATTTTCCAATCAAAAGCCAATTTTATGTAGGAAAGTTATTGAGGAGAGCCCCTTTGCGGGCCATTTCTGGGAGCTTCAGTCATCCAATTTAAGTGTCGTTTCTTTTGTTGGGTTCTAGACATCTAGTAGAACAAGACCATATCATTTTGTAACCTTTTTGGCACTAATTTGATGTACTTTTACATCTTTGAACAAAAATAATAAAGCCTCACCCACTGAGACAAAGGCTCGGAGACATAGGCGAGATTGTCGAACTCCATTATCACATTGGTGTTTATGGTTTTCTGTTCTTATTGGTTTATTTCAGATCTATATATGTATATATGGCTGTCATGTTTCATTCATAATTCTTCCTCTTTCTTGCAGCTTCCTAAATCGTTAATCAACACATGCTAAATAACTCAACCAATGTCGTATAAAAGATATTTTTGAATCACTTGTACATCAGAGTCTTTGTTGCTTCATTAAGAATTTGATTGCTTTTTAAATTGAGTGATTTCTATTCTTTTTTATTCCTTTTTAAATTTTCCTTCTCTTATCAATTTCGGAAAGTACAAGACCACTTTAGGTTAACTTGATTCTTTTGTTGAGTTTATGTCATTGTCGGTCTAATTCCTATTACCTTTAAGCATTCATACCTTTATCATTTTGATTATGAAACTTTTCAAACTTCTTTGTTTTCCTTTGGTATCTATTTTATTGATTTAGGAATTGGAATATGTTGTTTTAGGCCTCCTTTGATTGAGTTATCGTTTCTCTTTGTTTTGGATAAACATCAATCTTTCACAAGATTTAGGCATTCATTGGCCTTATCACAATTCTTTCATTGAAGTTTGATCTTTCTTTAATCTGATTTAAAAGGTTTCAAAAGGGGATTTCTCTTGGTTTCCATTTTATTGGTTTGTTGTGAGCATTGAAAGATTAAGCTTTTTGTTTGCAAGTAACAAGTATTGAAGGCATCCTTGTGATTGGATTATTTTACTTCTTGTTATCTTAGTTGAGTGCTTGTTTCCTTCATATTATTTATCTTTGGGATGTTTTTCAAGTGTGATTGAGCTCTTTCATTTTGATTGAAAGCGAAAGAAAAAGAAGGTTATATTTTGAGTTTTCATGTAATTTGAAAAGAAGGAAACAAAAAGTTTTTGCATTCTATTTTCATATGTGGAGTTTTTTGGTACACATTTTAAAGATCTTGTCTTGTATTCTTTTGGATTTCAAGGATATTTATTTGATAGATTGGAATTTTAATTCTCTCCATTTTTTAAAGGAAAAATAGGAATTTGCATGGTATTGGACATTTATTTGCATTAAGAAGAAAAAGAGCTCCGCTCCTTTACTCAGATAGAATTTATCAAAACAAAATCTTTGCATTTCATTCTTTCTGCATGGTTTTGGAGTTGAGTCATAACACCATAAGTTTCATCTTTGTGCACCCTATTGAATAAGGAACAACCATTAAAAATTAACCAAGGTGCTTAATAAAATCAATTAGACATGTTTTATTTTATAGCACACCAACATAAGTATAAGTATAGGGCCTTTGGATTAGGGAGAAGTGAGTAAACTATCCAAGGATGCTAAACGATACCATAGAATACTAGAGACAGAGAAATCCAGTAGTATAAATTAACATTGATCGGGAAATATCCTCTCACACAGGAGTCAAACACGAGGCCAAGCAAAGAGATTAGTTGAGATTTTCCCTCTTCCATTCGCCTAGTGGGACTATTGCAAATTTGTGGCTTTGAAGAGTGACAAGTCCTCAGGGTGACACTACTTCTTCTTAGTTTATGGGTCACATATTTTTGTTTGGCATTCACATGGCCATTTTCTAGTCTTGACTATAGACTATACCCCCCTGACTATTCATTGTGAATTGGTAAACATAGTAACCTTTCCTAGGATTTCACACATGTGATTGCAAGGGAAGTTCTTTCTACAAGGAAGGTTCCTTGTGGTACCTGCGACAAATGTTTAATCTCTGCTTTAGTGAACTGGGAGGGTATTTTCTTGCGGGCTCTTACTTGCACATTGGGGGATTATCGTGTGAGGATTATCATAATTGTTGCTCATATCTTTGTTGATGGATTGATATCATGTCTTCAAAATATACCTTCATCTATTGTTTTCTTGGTTGATTTCCTTTAGATTTCTTAGGGATTGTTTATTTCAACGTTCGTAGTTGGCCTTAGGAATCGTCATTTCTATTATATTTTCACTATCACATTCGACCAAGGTCTCCAAAGATCCTATAGAATGCAAGGGTTGGATCCTGAAGAGCATGAGCCTCCACACAAACCTTCCAATGAAGGACCCATTAACAAATATATTTCTTCTGAAGTTGGGAGTGTAGCTCCCTTAAGTGACCAGCTCAAAGGGGTGGTTGAAACCATCGAGGAAGGAAAATTTGTCCCTCCTGCAAATCCCCCTTTATCTAGTACTTTTCCCTCACCACTCATTGAGTTACCGTCTACAAGATATTTTGATTCTTTTTCTTCTTACCACTTTCCACCCAGTATATTTCATAGGAAATATTTAGTCATGGATACAACACCAATTTATTTTTCAGAGGGATTAGTGGTATCATCCCCTCTGTCTAAATCTCCTTTAGTTGACCCTACAATAGTTAATTTTCCACATACCACTACAATTGGTGATTCTACTTCGTGGGGAACATCGTTACACCAAGTTACCCCATCACAACCGCCTACACATATGTTTACACCAAGTGCTTTACTTGGTCATTCTATACCACTTTCCTCTAGTCAAGTGGCCAGTAGTGATACTACCCTTGGTCATGTAACAAGTGGCTTGGTTCTTCCCCCTCCTAGTCAAGTTGGTCACACAATGAAAATCACACAAAATGATCAACCTACATCTGCAACTTTTCAAATGGGGATCTCTTTAATACCTCTCACTAGGGGGGGAAATTACAGTTGGGGGGAGAACCTCAATTGTGGGGAAATATTTAGCATGGGAGAAATAGCTAGTTTGGGGGTAATCCATTACTGGAAACCATCCACAAGCTTGAGGGAAAGTCATTCCAACATGCCCTTCTACTGCTATTACTTCAGGCCTTTATATTGGACTACCATGTATGGGAGTTTCAAACACACCATGGGGTCAACCTATTTCAACGAGCATCCCTCCGCAAGGAACTTTCCCTAATCAACCCATGAACCCCATGATTACTCCCCAAACCTATCAACTATAGTGTATGGGAGGACCATCGGGATTTACCATGCCATCACAACCAGTAAATGGTCCTACTAGTATCCCCTTGCCACATCAATTCTACAAGTATTCACAAACCAACTGACAACTTCCATTTTTGGCTACATTAGATCTACCTAATTTTTCACATTTGAATAATGATCCCATACAACATGCCTTGTTCTAGCCACTTATTCCTGCTAAATTAAGCTCTGATATCCTGAAGTTCAATGAAAATCTTGGAGAAGATCCCAACAATCATGTAATGAACTTCCATCTTTGGTGCTCTTCCAAATCCTTGATGGATGATTCCATTCTCTTAAGACTTTTCCAAATAACTCTCATGGGTTTGGAAAAAAATGGTATGTCAAGCTGTCACGATACTCCTTTGGTGACTTTAAATCCCTCTCAATGGAATTTTTGACCCATTTCCAACTGCCAATCTAGTATGAGACCAGTACCAAGATTCTAACCTCACTTAGGAAATCCACCTCCACCCATATATCTGATCACATTTATGAAAAGAGGCGGCGACAATGGTTGATTAAAGATGCAATTTTAGACCAACTCCTAGAATATTGGTTCACTAAGTCACTCTTACCACCCATTTCTAGAGATGTTTCCATGGGAGGCACTGCCAACGAAGAGAAAGTGATCAACCATGGTCAATATTTGGACTTGGTATATTCGCAATCTGACACACTTTATGATCTAATTCCTAATTATCCCTTCCCATCGAACGATCCTTCAAGACTAGCCCTGGTAGCCCATGCCTATGGCATGGTAGGTTCCATAAAAATATAGTTTGCAACACAATCGACTGGGAAACAAGGCCAGCTAGCCTCCACCCTAGACTCATCACAGATTGTTACCAACACCAAATCTATTCCCTCTCTTGCACAAACCTCTGAGGTGAATGCGGTTCAATCCGCTTCCTCTCAAAAACTTGGAGGAAAGAATAAAAATAAAGGTAAATCCAAAAAATCATCTACCCAATAGGAGAGTACAAAACCTCAAACAACTATTGAAACCAAGACAAAAAGGAAGGCAAAGTTTCTCAACCTGATTTGTGAAGATGACCATTACACAAAAGACTCTCCCCATCATGAGGAAGTCACCAAATTTTTAAAAGGAACCTCCCAACTCGTAGTGTTGACCAGTCGCTTCCCACCTTAAAAACAACAATTGGTTTCCCAAAATCCCACCCCTCCGCAAGAGGGTAATGTGGGTCATGATGCTTCGACAAGCACACATGTATTTATGTGTAACGAGACGGTTAGTCTAATAACTAGATCCAAGACATACGACACCCTTCCAGAAAAAACTGGAAACATAAATTCTTCTAACAAACCCTCCACCTCCACCTTCGGGCCCTCTTCAAATAGAGAAGCCTAATTTTGACTCAGTGTTACACCCACCTAGGAGAACAATTTGAAAATTGAATTTTAATCCAAGTGCCTTTGTTTCCCAAAACTACAACATTGTTGAATATTTGGCACAAGAACATTGCGCTATGTCGACACTCAAATTTCTATAGAATTGTCCTAGCCAATGTAGAACCATGTTGTCATCTATTGAAGCTATGGATCCAATGACAACTAATGTTATTATGTTTAACCTGGGGGGGAAATCATTTCTATTGAAGTAGAAGTGTTCGATGCACCCATGGATTATAACTCATTGCTTGGTCATAGTTGGTTTTATGTGATGATTGTTGTCGCATCTTCAATCTTTCATAACTTTTAATTTCCTCACCAAGGGAAAATTGTGACCGTTGACTAACCCGATTACTACACACTTGATATCCATAACCAAACTACTAATAATATCCCTTTCCTAATACATTCCAATATTTATTAGGAGAGTGTGGGGGTAGGTCTCCTCAAGCATTCATTTCTCATTGGAAATTTCCCTTGTTGTCCCCTGACCCCCCACATCAAGTTGTCACAATAAACATGACTTAGGCTATGGTGCAATAATCCCCTTAATTTTTTAATCCTTGGATAATACCTATCCCATTTGAACTTGAATCACTCGGTGACACCATGCCACTTAGTCCAACAAAGGATGCAGATAATCATGAGCATGGTTCACTTTCTTTGTCAAGATTGTTAAAAAATGAAACAAATAACCATGAGCATAGTTCATTTTCTAGGTCAAGCTCATTAAAAAATGAAACAAACCCCCCTCCAATTGAGTCGAGTCTTCCACTATATCTAGTGCCTGAACCTTCCTTTCCTCCACATGTGTCAACTGATCCTCTTTCTTACTCCCTCTCTAGAGAACCTATTCCTATTAGTATCTAGGAGTCTAGTCATATGCAGAAGAAGAGTCGGCGGACAAAACAAAGCTTGGGGGATTGTCTTTAACCTCTGGACATCATGTTGGAGTTAAGACGCTAGCTTCTATCGATAATGTTGGGGGGAAAGTACCAACATTTGGACATCATGTTGGGAGAAAACCCGCCAATGGGTATCACTCAAGGTCCCAACCTCTGGACATCACATTGGGAAGAAACCCTTCAATGGGTATCATTCCGAGCATAGTTCATTTTCAGGTTCAAGATCATTAAAAAATGAAACCAACCCCAAGTGCAGTTTCATTCTCTATTTCAAGCTCATTAAAAAATGAAGTAGACGTATTATTTTCTACTTAATGGTTGTGTTTTCTATTTCTTTGCTACTATTTGTCGTCTCACTTGCTTATGGCCATTTCAATTATTCTTGACATTAGCCATTCGCATCATGTTGCTCCCATTTTGCAGTTACCCTCTAGAGAGACACGTTGTTGTGAGTGGTCCTCACTTTCCATGCCTACTTGATACACCCTGTTGCAGTCATTTCTTAGGAGTCATTCTTCCCATTGGAACTTAGTTTCACATCGCTCGTTCTCTCTAGACGTGCTTAGTCTTTGTTATTTCTCTTTCTCATAAATACATGAGAATAAGTTACTGAGTATAATTTTATCACTTTTCTGGTCTCGTAAAAACTATACTAAAAAGGAACTCTTTGGAGTCTCCTTTAAGCTCTTTTTAGAATCTCTAAACATGAAAAAAAAATTGAGAGAGATTGTTTCCTTTCACACTTGTTAAAAGGATTTGAAAGGGAATCTATTCGGTGTAAGTTTAACCCTTTTTCGAACTAGATGGACTAATTACAAAAAAGGAATACTCTAGTCAACCTTGGATAGAAGAGTTTTCCTTTGTATTTTTTTATACTTTTCGAGCTCGAGGGACTAAATTTATGAAAATGAACAACCCTAGAGTCTTATTTAAGTTCTTTTCATACTCTCTAAATGTGAAAATGTCATTGATTTTACCTTCTATAGGCTCGCAAAATTACACATTGAAGGACCCATGTAGGATCGAACCCCTCCTTATTCAGGTTTGTTAAACATGTGATGAGGGACTCATCGAAGATGAGCTATATCGAGCATTTGTTATCCTCCTCAATCTCGTTAAAAAAAAAAAGGTACTCGTCATTCATGGTGGGGTGAAATTTGAGAGAAGTGGGTCAGTTTTTTGGAAAGCATTATGGCTGCTATTTGTTGTCACCCTTGAACATGGCGCATGTTTGCGTATTTTCTTACAGTTGGATAATTTTCTTGTATCTAAGTCATACCAATCCTATGAGTCATTATACTCCTTCGAATCACTCGAAGAATTCCCCAGTTATCATTGCACTATATTTTGGTCTATCTCTCATCGAGTCAATGTTTCCAAGTCATTTTTTGTTCCTCACAATTTTCAAGGGAAATTTCATCCCAAACTAACCACTTTGCAGTATTACCAACCTTCATACTCATGTCAGTTTGTGCTCATTTGATCTATTATATTACATCTCTTTCATGTGCCAGTTTCGTCTCGATGATGGGGGACACATCATGGCCCTCCTTCGACGAGTTTGTTTATGTTGACTTCGACAGATTATCCAGGAAACAGACTTAGAAACCAGTTAGTACCTTGGAAATTGCATTCCCCAATGGTAGGTCTCCTTTATTTTGACAGTAGGTTTTCATCACTGACATCTGATCGAATGATTCCATGAATTTTTGACCTCATCTCATTTATTCACATTTGTTGGAATGTACTAGAGTACCTGTTGATTAAGGTTGGTTGTCATTGATGTCAACCCTTGAAGAAAGACCAGTAGCACAAATGTTTGGGTAATGGACCCAATAGTGTTTGATGTAAATATGACTAATTATTTTTTTGTCATGGTTGATAAGAAGTAAATATGGATGAACTCCAAAGTGGTCCCCTTATGGTGAAATCCCTCACGGGAAGATGCTTTGTGGAGTAAGAGAAACCATGCTTAATTATGGAATAATGAGATCAAGGAAAGTTAATTTTTCAAGTAAAATATCCTAGATGGATAGTTCTTGTCATGTAATTTCCGGTGGTATGTGAAACGTCACATAATTCCTCACGGTTAGAGAGTTATGGCCATGACAAGTTGGAGACCCCAGGTTTGGGTAATGGACCCAAGTTTTTTTTATGGGTAACAGTATGAGTTATGATATATTTTTAGATAATATTATTCTATATGGATAGTACATGTCATGTCATTCCTGGTGGTATGTAGAACATCACATAACTCCTCACGGTTTGAGAGTTACGACCTTACGAAGTTGGAGGACCCTCATATGTCATCTAGAAGCCACAAAAGGTCAAAGTAATCAAAGTGGTTTAAGAGATTTTAAAAGGTAAATAATAAAGTGAAGTGATGAGTGAATTGTAATTCAAAGTGAATACAAAATAAATTATTTCAATAATAATTTTAATGGAGAAATTAGAAGTGGACCCAACCCTAAAATAAGGAAAGTGGGCCAAGTGACCTAGAGATGTTTTTAAGGAAGCTACTTGGAGAGTATAAATACGAGGCAAGGCTCTCTCATTTGAATCACACTTGAGAATATTGAATATCTATAGGTTTCTGAGGTATAAAAATGATATCCAAGCCGAAATTCGGAGGAAAGTGAAGAAAAGAAGACCAAAATGCAAGGAAGGATAAATTCGTTTGATGGTGCTTTCTAAGGTATGTTATTTTCAGGTCATCTCACCATTTTCGCTACAACTTATTTTATATAATGATTCAGATCCTGAAATTGCTATGCAAGTGAGAAAACATATCCAAGTATATGTGTTTAAAAATTTATCTTGTGGGTCATTGTATTTTGGGTGTTACACTCTGTGGAAAATAGGGCTTGTGGCCAGTCCTGAAACTAGTCAAAATCAAGTGTTTCGGGTAAAAACGTCATGAATTATTCATAACAGATCCAAATTCAGTCAGACCAATTGTATTGGTTAGGGTACAGTTTTTAGTATGGTTTTTAATAGTTTCATATCATTTCATCAAATATTTTGTGCGGGGCACACTCTACAAGGTTGCTCTCTAGAATAAGCAAGAATTCAGCAAGGTATGTCATTTTTGCTATAACTCTTTTTCTGAGAGGTTCCAAGTAGTGCCACTTGGAGGAATTGCATAAAACAAAATGAATAAATTGTTTTATCAGTTTCATATCTTTATACATTACAGGTTCAAATTTATGATTACTTCAAGTTAGGGTTGTTGACTAATCCAAAACTAGGCATGTGAGACTAAAGAAAAGTTTGATGAAAATGCTAGTCTCTTGTATTTAAAGTTAAGGAAGGTTTGCAGGAATGTGATCATATACACCAGGTCTATTACAGAGCTACAAATAAAATTTGGATGATGAAATTGATGAGGGATTTTGGTTGAGATACATGTTGAGTACATGGTTGAGACAAGTAGTTGATGAGTTGGCGCACATACATGAGGTGTATAGTTGATGATGTTGGTACATATTGATGAGTCATAGTTGATGAGTAGTTGAAACATGATTGGTACATACTTGGTACATGGTTGGATGCACGTGTTTATGGTACAGATTGATTACAAGTTGGTGCATGGTTGATGCACTTGTTTATGGTACAGGTTGATTACAGGTTGGTGCATGGTTGATGCACTTGTTTATGGTACAGGTTGATTACAGGTTGAGGTACAGGTTGATGCATGGTTGATGCATGGTTGAGATTTATTGGTACAGGTTTACAGCGGTATATCTCACGGTGATAGTGTGACAGTGGTTCCATCATTCTACTTCTACTTCAGGGTGGCAGGATGAGGCAAGGACAGGTGGTTGTAGCCACCTTTCGGTTGTAGCCAGAGAACATTGGTGGTTGTAGCCTCCTTCTGGTTGTAGCCAGAGATTTGGGGAGTTGGAGCTTCCCTCAGGTTGTAGCCTGAGAAACTAGGGGGTTGGAGCCTCCTTCCAGTTGCAGCTGGAAAAAAAAGGAAG
>ML835594.1:13829-28036 GCA_009831015.1 Picea engelmannii | reverse complement strand
TTTCAAGCTAGAATTAGGTTTCCTAATATCCATCATAATTTAATAATGATAAATATTCATAGTATTGACATTCACATAGGTCCATATGTCTAAAATTTTAAGTGTATCATTAATAGTTTCACAATTAATAAGAAAATAAGATATGATTAGGCCATAAGTACTTCTAGATGTCTAAGTTAGAATGTGGCATTACATACACCCAACCTTCGGGAAACATATTCCCAAGGTGGTAAAAAAAGTGATGGATGATCTCGTCGTAAGGTCTCTGCATCCTCACAAGTAACAAATCTAGGGCTATACTTGTTCCATTGGAACTTAACTTGGTCTACCAAACGATTTCTGAGCTGTCGGATCCTACGGTCCAATATGCCTAATGCTTCGACCATGATGGTTCCCATGTCAAAGACCTGCAATTGCTTCCAATTTAGTTTGCGAGATTCATCAACAACATAATGATGTAGAACAAATACATGAAAAACATTATGATTTTTATGCAAGTGGGATGGCAATATAAGACGATAAGCAATGGGTCTAATTCTCTCTTGGATTTTGAATGGCCCTATAAATCGAGGCGGCAAGTTTGTCTGTTTCCCAAACCGAATGGTATTCTTATTAGGCCCAATATGAATGAAAACCTGATCTCCAAATTTATAACTTCGATCAATCCTATGTGCATCAACATAAATTTTATGTCTATCATGCGCCTCCTTTAATTGTTGTCTAATCTGAATCACCTATTCCTCCATCTCTTGAATCAGTTCTGACCCTACTGTCACTCGGTCTTCTAACCTTTCCCAACTCAATGGTGTCCTGCATGGCCTTCCATACAGAGTTTCATAGTGAGGCATTTCAATGGAGCTGTGAAAATTGTTATTGTAGGCGACCTCTACCAAAGGTAGGTAGTTTTCCCAATGGGTTTGATTATCCATAACATACATCCTAAGCATGTCTTCCATAACATGATTTACTCTCTCAATTTTCCCATCCATTTCAGGATGATATGTCGTGCTCAAGTTCAACCGAGCCCCCGACGATGACTACAAACTCATCCAAAACCTAGAGGTAAACTGAGAGTCCCTATATTAAATGATCGTCTTGGGTAACCCATGTAGATAGATGACTTCACTTATGAAAAAATGTGCCACATCAGTGGCATCGTAAGTGTCTCTAACTGGAATAAAATGAGTACTCTTGGTAAACTTATCAACTTTAACAAGAATGGAATTGTGCCTCAATGATGTGAGTGGAAATCCTACAATGAAATCCATAAAAATGACTTCCCTCTTGGACATAGGAACATCATGCGGTTGTAGGAGACCTGTCGGGTGGTGATGATCATCCTTCACTTGCTGAAAGTCAAGGCACTTGGCGACGTAATGGACTACATCATGCTTCATGCCTAACCAAAAGAAAAGCTTCTTCATATATGTGTACATTTTCTTCACACTCGGATGCGCATAGTAAAGTGATCTATGGGCTTCCTTGAGTATGATGCATCAAATATTCCCACCCTCGGGGATGTACATGCTTCCTTGATATATTAACAATCCATCTGCTTCAAGGCTATATCATTCATATTTTTTCACTAACTGCCTCCCACTTTGGAGGGCTGAAGCAACCTTTAAATACCAACTATCTCCAAGAATTTGCCCCAACACTCACTCGTTGAGATTAACTATTAAGGGCACCAAGGAGAATATACGTGGTCTCCTGCTTAGGGAATCTATGCCCACATTCTCCTTTCCTTTGATGAATGAATCTCCAAAATCGTACTCACTCATAACTCACTCCATCGCTTCTGTCTGGCATTGATATCCCTTTGAGTGAAGATATTATTTAAGCTTTCATGGTCTATTTTGAGCTCAAAGCTTTGCCCCATTAGGTATGCCTCCAAAGCTTCAAAGATAACATTACAGTTGCCAACTCTAAATCATGAGTAGCATATAGCTCCTCATGTTTCTTCAACTTTCTTGATGCATACACTATCACTCCCCCATCCTGCATTAGCATGACCCCCAATCCTTCCTTCGAGGCATCTGTGCAGACTGTGAAGTCTTTTTCCATATCTGAAACTCGTAGAATTGACACACTAGTTAGTAACCTCTTAAGCTCGATGATTGCAATATCACATTTCTTTGTTCATTCATACATGAGCCCCTTATGCTGCAAGATGGTGATGGGTTTCGCTATCTTAGAGAACCCTTCCACAAATATTCGATAGTAACTAACTAGCCCCATGAAGCTTCTCACCTCATGAGCATTTTTCGACACTGGCCAATCCATAATTGCCTTCACCTTTTCTGAGTCCACAAAAATTCCTTCACTGGAAATGATATTACCTAAATAGTGAATCTCTTTATAGAAGAAAGAACACTTCAACAACTTGCTATACAACTCATTCTCTTTAAGGCATGACAACACCACTCGCAAGTGTTCCTCATGTTCTTTTTCGTTCTTGGAATAGATGAGGATATCATCAAGAAAGACCTGTACAAAGTGGTATAAGTACTTTCAGAATACACCATTCATGAGGTTCATGAATACTGTCGGTGCATTGGTCGAACCAAAAGGCACTACAATGAACTTGTAATGCCTGAACTGAGTTCGAAAGGCAGTTTTTGGAATATCGCCTTCCTTAATCCTTAACTGGTGATACCCTGATCGCATATCAATTTTGGAGAAAATCGTTGCTCCTTTCATTTAATCAAAGAGATCATATATATGTGGTATTGGGTACCTATTCTTCACTGTAGCATGGTTCAAGTCCCGGTAATCTATGCACAATCGTAAGGAACTGTCCTTCTTCTTGACAAAAATTACTGGTGCACCCTAAGGTGAAACACTGGGCCTTATCAACCCTAAGTCAAGTAGTTCCTTTAACTGCATCTGCAACCCACAAAGTTCTGGCGCTATCATCCTATACGATGTCTTGGAAATTGGTTCCGCGCCAGGTTTTAGCTCGATGGTAAAATCAAGCTCCCTCTCATGAGGTAACCTTGGCAACTATTTTGGAAAAACATCCTTAAATTCTGATAATATTGGATATTGATCCATAGAGGGTCCTTTCCCTTCATTGACTGCCTCCACTAGATATAATCGACAATCTTGCCTCTTGCAATGTTTAACCTTAACTGTGAAGATAAAGCATAGATACACCTTCCTCCAAACACCATGGATCTCTACTGACCTTCCTTCATCATCAACACAAAGCACCCTCTTCGCGATACAATCTACCATAGCTCAATGTGATTCTAACCAGTCCATCTCAATGATTAGGTCATACGTCCCTAGAGCAGTGATGTACACCTTCAACATAGTAGTACGCACTCCCAGATCTACTAGACAATTATTGATGTTAGGTCCTACCGCTTGTTTTTCCCCCAAAGCCATCTCAACTTATTTAAAGTCATCGTGCTCGTAGGTTGCCAAACCACACTTTTCTAATGCACAAGGTGAAATGAAACTATCTGTAGAACAAGAATCAGATAAAATTTTAACATTGACATGATTTAGGGCACCTAACGACTCCACCACATTGGATTGAGGTTCTCCTTGGCGTTTATTAATCGTTGCATAAATCTGGTGGCTACTACTCGCTCTTCAAATCAGGGCCTTTCCTTCTCTATGCACAAATCCTGATTGTGAATTTGGACAGTCAAGCTGGTAATGGGATCCTCCTCACCCCCAACAAGTAACACGAGATGGAACCTGCACACTGCCCTATGAAGGCCTTTGAAATGAGTTCCTTCCCCTGGATCCCTTGCCCCTGCTAGTTCGTCCCCAAGAAGGTCGTGGGATTTCTTATGTCGCAGGTTATGAGTGATATGTTGCACTTGCTGCCATTGAAATACATGTTGCAACCGCTCTAGGTGCAACTCTATTTCCATAAGGAGATGGCCTAGAGATTCCTCCCCTGGGGAATGTCCTAGGGGCCTTACCCACGAATCTAGGATATTGTGGAATGTTTGATCTCATACCTCTGTTTAAGCTCATGTGCTCCCCTGCGTAACGAGCATTTTCAACTACTTCAGCTAATGATGATGGTTTCCACATCCACACTATGGCCCTTATCTTAGTGTTTAATCTGTACACAAAATATTCTTTTTGTTGTTGATCAGTATCCATGTATGATACGTATTTTACTAACTCCATGAACCTGATTTTGTACTCCTCCAAAGTTTTGTTTCCCTGAATTAGGGCATGAAATGCTTTGACCTGTTGTTCCTAATAGTAAGCAGGTAGATATTTCTTCCGGTACCTTTCCTCAAAAAGCTTCCACGAGACGGTGTCTAGGGTAAGGTGCAACTGCCTCTCCATATTACCCCACCAGTTCAATGCACTGTCCCTCAACTGAAAAATCATTATCTTTGATTTTGACGTGGAAGCATAGTCTCTCAAGGAAAAACATCTCGTCATTCCTTCCAACCATGCCTATGCACATTCACTTTCACGACCCCCAACAAACTCTGGGAGTTTGATTTTTTCTAGTTCTCTAGTGATTTCCCCTGGTGGAGGCTCTCCCTCTGAGTCCCTCAATGCTTCAGGGTTACCCACTCCAGATGGTGGGGGTTCCACTTCAACATCCGATGACTAGCGTCCCTTTAATGTCTCATTTATAGCCTCTACGGAGCGCAAGATGAGAGCTAGCTTGGGCGATGGTGGTGGCAGTACTGGTATCGGTGGTCCTTGCGACGATGCCCCCCAACCTCGACTTCCCTGAGTCATAACCATTTTGACTGACTTAATCTGCATTCAACCAAAGCTTATTAGAAAAGGGTTTAAGGCATTCAACGTTTTACTCAACTTAAACTTGCAATGTAGGGTTAGGCGTAAGTTTATTTATACTTGTCTGTAAACAGAGATCACTCCTATAAGGTAAGTGGCTAAAAGTCAGGGTTAACGCATCTAAGCTTAGTAATTTGTCTAGGTAAGTCACTAACTCCCTTGACTTCTTTAATCAAGTGTCCAACCTTTCCCTATAATACTTATACCCTTATAAAGCATATATTTTTGCATAAATAGTTTATTATGATTAGTCATTAATCTCTCCCAAATCTCATCAATTAATTATACATTAGCATTATATATTATGTTAATCTAATCATTTCCTTATTTAGCATTATTCTAGTTAATCATCACATTTATTTAATATGTATGTTACCTATAATATATCATATATTTAGACTTAAAATAAAGAATTCGAAAAATAATGTGTATGTTATATTACACAAGGCCCTTATATATATAACCCTATATAATAAATGAATTATATTGCCATAAAACTTATATTATTATATTTCCTCCTTTTTCACCTTGCATTTTTAATTATAGCCATCTTTTTTTTCTCATATATATATATATATATATAATTAATGTAATTAAAATAAAATAGTAAAATAAAAATGTCCCCGAGGTGTAGGACAGTGTGTGACGAAGTGTGTCGTTAAGGCACTTTGTGATGTTAAGTCACCGGTTCGAAACCCGCGGGGACAAAAGGGACAACAAATCCAACCTTGTTAAGGGTTGGTGTGGCTCAGGCCGGGTGCGATCCCCAAGTGATTTTGACGGCTCAGATGCCCCTGATTCGTGGTTTCTCAAGCCACAGGCTAGTCCCGCAGGTCACGGACAAACTAGCAAACAAAAAAAAATAGTAAAAAAAAATTAAGTAATTAAATAAAATTGTAATTAAAACATATTATATAAAAAATATTTCGAATAAGGGTGGCCATCGTGGGACCTCGCATGAGGCCCATGTTTCCCCCACTATTTGCACCTAGGATAAAATATAAAAAAAAAACACTCTGCTCAAACCCTAGCCCCCCTCACTCGCACTTCACACATCATTTTGCCCCGATCGCCTCTTCCTCTGCAACTGCGGGCCGAGGGTTCAAGCCTGACTCCACAGGTGGTCGTCCGAAGGGTTGGCTATGGCTTCTTGGGCTCATATGGGTTCAACGACGACCCGGTTTCGAGTGTAGAGTTGGTAAATGGGGCTTGGTAGAGAGAGGACTAGGCCAGGTCGAGAATGTGGAGGAGTAGAGGCCTGCCACCCCTTTCTTCAAGGTAGTTATTTCCTGCTCATTGTCGCATTCGATAGGTCTGTTTCTTGGAAAGTTTGCCATTCCCTTATCCTTCACGTAGGTCTCGCTTTGATTTCAACTTGCTGGGGTGGTGGTGAGAGTGGGGGCAGTGGGGAAAACCAACCATTCTTCATTTGTAGGCTTGAGCATTGTGCTACTGCTTATAGAGGTTGGAGCTCTGCAAAGGTCCATTTCAATGAATGATCCTTTGAGGAGAGGAGGCATGCCGCCCCTGGCCTTCACTTGACTGGAATAAAGAGCCAGCGGGACGACCATAAATCCAACGACTTGGGTTCACGGAGGGAATGGGTGTCAGAGACAATGCGAGAGATATAGATTTTGACATGAATTGTAAAACAACTTTGCTTCCTGCATGTTCTTTTCAAATTCTCTTTCGTTCTTTGAAAGAGGCTTGGCATCCAATTTTTTTTTTTTTTTTAAGGACTACGCAGTTACCAAATTATTAAAGAAGTATGCAGCTTCAGAGACTAGCCGAGACTGTCGCATGTATTACTGGATATACAAAAGATTTGAATGCAACCAAGGAGGATTTTCCTTGAAGTATTGGATGGGTCGTGGGGGAAAAAGTCAAGTCAGGAATCCAAATCTTACTGTCTAGTTTTACACATCTGCATCTATCTGTATGCCCCATGGGTACACTTATTTAATACAAGGTTTGTTTTGTTTGAACTTATACGACAATGGTACTAGTGCCCATTGAAAGCTCACTACCACATCTTTGATATGCCCACATAAGATGACAACGCATTATCTCTAGCGAAGCTTTAGTTGATTGCCTTGCATATAAATAGAAGAGCTGGAAAGAGGAACAAGGCAAGACATAGTCTTCACGAGCTATTGTTGTGGCTCGACGAAGTCTGTTGTCTCTGCCAACTATCTTACTTCAGATAAAGGGTCGTGGGGGCCTGAAAGTGTAGGTATGGTAAAACAAAAGTCCCTTTTTTTATATTTTTATTTTAGTAATGTGGAAGTATTGAAGTGTAAATTAGGTGGGACTTTGGCAATTCGTGTGCTTTTCTAACTTTTCATCAACCCATTTGGTGCACTGGTTGTGATTGGACCATTTGCCTTGGCAGAGGGCCAGATCCTATTCGAGTTCTAGAGTCCGTCTTGGCTGAGAAAACATATCAAAAGTTCAAATAGATAGTTCACACTGAAGTTCTTGGTAGGGGATAAAACATGGGGGCTACTAAATTCACCACAGTGAGGAGGCATGGGTGGGAACACTTTGCATGGGTCTCTTCTATTTTTTGGTATCATAGCTTGTAAAATTTCTAGTCGTGAAATTTTTGTTGCCATTTTTTTTTATGTTAATGTGTTGCAAGGCATTCGTTCTACAATATAAATCATATACCCATAAAGGATATCTGCAACAACTAATAAGATCTAATTCTAAACTTTGGAATTTCCAACATCTGAATTCCCTTCTAAAACAATGTTACTCTAGAGATGGTGGACCCCAATTGGAAAGTTCATCTTGAAGTCTCATTGGTAAATTTTTTAGAATTAGTATTGGTTTCCTTTTGTATATAGTAATTAGTACATATACATTTCATAATCTTTTGTTTATTTTACAATATTTCCGAATCTAACTCTGTTAATTTTCTGTCTACGCAGGTGAAGAATAATACAGGTGGTTGGAACATGGGAGTTTTTTTTTTTGTGCATACTCTCTCCTTCAAGGTTCTTCTGGGTAGTCTTCATAGGATTTATGGGCTATAAATAAAGGGTTTCTAGGTTGTAAATAAAGGGTTCCTAGGCTATAGGTTAGGGGTTGTTTTTGGGAAACAAATTGCACAATTGTGTGGGTGGTCAAACCCATGTTTCAGTTTTGAAACCAAGATCTGATACCATTTGTAATAGCCTAGAAGAACTTAAAGCTAACGTAAATCTATATTTTTGTTTTTACATGACACAAAACTTCTTTATTTTGGGTTACTATATTGAGCACAAAAAATTAACAGTCAAATAGTATATCTATAAATGTCATAACTTGAATTTAGAGTAAAACAATGATAATTGTAGATTACCTCTTGAAGAAGAAGGTTGTCCCACTGCAACTACTTGCCTAAACTGCCTGCCTACCTGCCTGAAATTGTTTCCTCCCAACCAACTAGGAACAAAGCCTCTTCATCTCCCTAGCTCCAGGAAATAATATTTCCTAGACCATGAGCCCAAAACTCCTCAAAGTTTTACCATTGATTCACTCCTCTCAATTCTCCTTCTCCTTTCTCCCCCCCCCCCAAAAAAAAATGAATCCCCTCTCCAAGTCCAACCCCCTCTTCCTTATCCTCCTCTCTCGAATCTCGCCCCCCCCTCCATTCAATTCCCATCTGCCTTATCTTTTCATTAATTCCTTCACCTACCTTTAATAAAATAAAATAATCCCCCCCATTTTGAACATTACTTAATTCAAAATAATGAATAATAAAATGACTAAAATCTAATTATTTCAATAATTAATTTAATTTACCTTAATAAATTATGATCACTAACTAATCAAATTGGGATGTCACATTCTCTCTATTACTAAAGGGGTCAATCTTGAAAATGAAAAGGCTTTTAATTTGCAAGATATCATTTCTTATTGCTCCAATTCATATACACACAATGAAGATTAAATAACCTCCCATTCTGGAGAAATATTTTCAAACATACAGACCATACAAGCCTACCCTCATACATCTAATACTCTGCAATCTGTTTTTGAAGCACAACATGGGAGTAATGTTTCAAAAGATGATTTCAAATCCATATTGAATGAAAAGTCAATTTGTGGAATTGTTGTAGATTTGAATGATAATTAGCACTGGGAAACATAGAGATTATATCCTTTAATGAAAATCGTGATCTAATAAGGGAAGATGGAGGATACATGATTTCTAACCAACACTTTGTCAATACAATAAGGGAATTTCCATCAGAATCCCTAAACCTCTTAGACCCAGAAATGGAGCAAATTAGTGACATTCCTTTAGGAATTGCATCAATCATTTACCTTGAATATCAAGAGGATCGTGAATATGCTTTAGTTTGTAAAAAATCTCATACTGAGGAAATCCAATCATTTTCAAAATCTGAATATTTCTATTCTCTTTATACAAATTTGTTCGATTATGGTCACTTACATGAGCATCTGCCAACTTATCATGTAGTAGAATCTTTACATTTTTATTTAAGTAAAATATTGAACGATAAAGGAAAGCAACAATATTTCTAAGATCTGATTGATCAAAGACCCATTCATAATAACAATCCATCCAAGGATCTGAATTTTGAAAATAATTTGCAATCTGAATTTCTGGAACATGATTACATACAAGTTGATCATGATAACCCCATCTGTGATGATTATATTTATGTTCCAGAAATGAATGTGAGCTTCAATTTATCATTCAATGATCATGTATAATATGGAATTACTAATCTCTATGAAAAAAGGTCAATGATGCAAGAGACAAGGCGTGAAGAACATAAATAATGTTCAAATCCCTATGGGGAAAGCACAACAAATAGATAACCCATCACCATGCAAGATAAAGGAAACATTGAGTTGATCCAAGAAGTATTGCGAGATAGTTCTACTCCATAATTACAAGTTAATCTTTAGGGGTAGATGCATCACTCATCCTTGGATTATGTTTCAACACTTCACCACTCCTCGAATGATTTAAATGATGTTATAGGAGAGATCATGGAATCATATTTTGCTCGATGTTTTGCTCAAACCAACAAGTATCTATCGTTTCTTGTTTTGAACCTAGTTTGTGGTGATTTGATTCTTTCAATCAATTACATGATACTCAACTACACATATATACATAATGCCATAATACTCCTATATAAACTGAGATAATCAAGTGGTTACATTAGCTTTATGACTTCACCAAGAATTTGTTGAGCCAGTGTAGGGTAGAGTAGGAATAGTCGTAGCACGAATTTTACTTCCATTTCTATCTTTTAGAGTAAGATTTTGACTTATTTTGGTTTCTTGAATAAAAGTTGGTTGATGTTATTAGGTTTTGTATGGTTTAGGATGGCTTACTTTAGTTTTAGTTTCTTTTTACATGACGATCTTCTTGTTCTCACTAACGCCTTTCATTTTGTTGTTTAACTTGAAGCTTGCCTTAATTTTGGTTTACATTCGTTTTCATGAGAGAACCATGTGAAACATCATGTTGGAAAGATTTAAATGTGATATTTACCTGCTTCAATGGCATTCACCTAAGCACCAACCATCGAAAAACATTTAGCCAAAAGAGCACGATCCCGAGCCTCTGAAAAAGTATCTATTTTAGAAGAATTTACAATCTTGGGAGGAATTGGAATAAAAAATCTCATGAAATTCCAAGTGAAGAATTACACCCCAAGAATTACACCCCGTAGCACTGAATGGCTTGCCCTTTAGATATCGACCATATGAGGAAAGCATACTGCTTAAGGTATTGACTATTTGAGTTCTTTGTGTATAATCAAAAGTGAGTGTTAGTTGCATATGTTCATTGCTTCACCTCCATCAGACTGGTCGAAGTATCATACTACATCTTGCTTTTCTATGTACATAGAAACTTAGAGTTTTCCATTTCCTTCTTCCTTCTGGTAAAGTTATTCATTGGGTAACCAAAAGTTGACTCCATTGCCCAATATGGAAAAGATACCAGTTTGAAAATATTTTAGATTAGGAAGACTACTGAGAAAGTTGATCAGAAATACACTTTCAAGCTCAACGAAGTGCACAAAGCATGGACCATAAAGTAGGCAACCCATTCACTTGTATAATTGTTACCTGTTGGTCTGCAATTCCATGCTCAGAGAAATTCCAAGAGGGAAGAAGTTACAGGAAACATTTTCCTGCCATTTTTTCCTCAGTGTGTGGTGCAAATACTAACCCTAGTTCTAGAGATGGAACCTATTCAAAATCCAACCATACAGGATCCATAACTTGGTTTCGAAGAGACAATAGAAGAGGTGCGAGCAACAACCTTATTTTTTATGATCATACTCAGTTGGGAAAGACCACTAGAATTTGAGAACAATGACGTCCTACGAAAGTTTCATGGAGTGGATCCTCTCATGGAAATCACAACATATCCAATAACATTTTGATGAAAAATAAATTGTTCTCACTAAGAAATACCTCAGAGAAACCAACTGATCATCATAGTCAGAGTCACATGTTGCTCAAAAAAGAACTTCTACTAATCAAAGAAGATTCAAGTTTGTAGACTCCACTTTTATATTGGGATCTTGGACATAATGAATTGGTAAGATTTAAGACTAGACCCAGTGCATGCCAATGGGTATGGTTCCTTCTGAATTCAAAGCATTTATGTTTGGCTTACATGTTTCATACCAACCTAGGCATAGCCTTCATTCTTGTTTATGTCTTGATATCTCCACAATTATGTTTTCCCGGGAGAAAATGTTTTGGTGAATCTTGCTTCTTAGTCAAATTCCATTATGCTAGGATCTAGCTAAGCTAGCAAAAGTTTGTGGATTTTATTGGTGGCAATCAACATATCATGTTTAACTTGTCAGTCTTATTTTGCAAATGTTTTATTGTAGACCCAGTCATTGAATAATTTGTTCACCTCAAGAGGAAGACACAGATTGAGAAAAAAAAGGATTCAAATATTTGACATGATCACGAGACATGACACTTAGAAACATTACTCACAGATATATATTTTAGATTCTACTTTCAATTCTCTGCATATGATTGTTTTGAGCCTTGTTCATTTATGTATTTTCTTGGTTAAAATCAATCTTATGTCCTCAATGATTGGCCTATGTAGCTACAAACATCCAATTGATATCACATGCCCGATTTGAACTGGTGATGAGGTTACCATGTTCATGCTTTAAAATAAGTTTCAAGACTTAGATAATTAGAGTGTGAGCATAGATTCTGAAAGTCTTAGAATGTTACAAGACTAGAGAAAAGTCACCAAAGAAGTAGAAAATGAATCCCTTTCTGGTATTACTTCTTGAATCACAAGGATAAGATGGTAGGATTAAGGAAATAAGATGTAATATGTAGTTCTCAGCTAGCCTCGCGTCGAATCTCATTCAGACAAAATGTTATGTGTCTATTATTTCTTAGGGATTAGTCTTTTTAAGAGGTTGCATAGATACTTGTGGTGTTATAGTGCATGAATATTTTAAAGCCACTTGCAACACTGACATTCATGTTTTCTCTCTTGAAATAATTTTATTTTTGACTAGCTATCCTTACTCATCATTTACTAAAGGTTTCATCTCTCAGTTGTATCAAGTTTTGAATATATTTTTATCTTTTGATTCTAGATGCGACTGTAAAGTTTATTTCATATTGTTTCTTCCCGTGAAGGTTATTTATTCTTCCAATTCAATTATTTTGAAATCCATCAATGTGTTTGATGATATATCTCAACTCCATTTGTCTCATTCATGCAACACCATGCACATGAAACATGCATTAAGTAGTCTACATATCTTTCCTAACTCATGAGTCGAACTGGAGGGCCATATCAAAGATAAATCAAGGATATTTTTTGGAATATTGTGACAATGATTGGACCATGACCTGAAAAAGTGGATAATCAATGGTTATCCTTTCATCTTGGCTGGTGAGCATATCCTATGTAATAGGGGAACCATCCAGACACTAAGAAAATGCTCGTGTGAAGGGTGAAATGTCAAAGTCTAAGGGCTGAAAACCAAAAAGGATTATTTTTATTTAGATAGGTACAATAAATATACAAAGAAAATCCCAATAGATGGCAGTCATCCCCTATTGAGATAAAGTAATGAAAATAAAAAGAAACAAGACCACCACTTTCCTCATCCATCAGATGTTAAGCATGTACTAAATAAACTGGGAAGGACTGAGAAAGAGAGCTCGATTACATTAGGAGACATGTATATATCTCGATTGGGGCTATGGACGCTTGCTGGTAGTTGAACAAGGTTTGTGATGCTTTGGTGACTACATCAAGGCTATGAATTCTCACGGATAATGGAGCAACACCTAAGGGATAACATATACACACACTTGGTAAACATATTTTTATATCCCAAACCAATATTATCCCCATGATGAATATCTCAACCTAGATCGTTGTCGTTGTTTAAGGAAACAAATATCATCATCATTCATCCTATTATTGCAACATATGAGCTCCACTAGCTGGCATGCAAGCATTACCAGTGAACTCATCACGATGAAATTTTTTAGATACCTGTTGCTCACTTATTCTGGAATGACCTTGAAAGTAAGAACATGACCCTCTACATTTTATGCCCATAATCGAGGGAAGACTAGCATAGATTCTCACTTTGTCTTGTGTGTCACTAATTGTGGAGGCCTCATCACCTTCCCCGAACCCATTGGCTTGGGGCCCCTCCTCAAAATTTTCCAACTCAAATCCTTTAATTGTTGCACCCATTAGCCATGTTCTCTCAATTTTTTTTAACTATTAAGCATTTCTTGTTTGACTAGATGACTAATGTGGGATTTCCTGTTGATTTTGAGTTATGCCATGTTTCAATCATGATTGCGTATGACAATAGTCTCATCAAGTATGTTTGTGATGCAAGCACCTTTTATTACACTTATCATATTTGCATGTATGTTTTGCGCCTTTTGACTCTTTTACTAACCATGACCATGAAAGTGCCATTTATTATTATGTGGGTTCATTGTAGTGTCTGCGAGACATAGCATTGCTCTAAATCACTTCTCAAAAAAGAATTGGTACTCCAGTCACACAATCAGTATCGGGTGCTCCAAACGTTAGTTGGTTGTTTTCACAAGATAATTTCTCTCAGCTACTGACAAATGACCTTGGTTCCAATGGACAAATTGATAGCCTATATAATATAAATGTCATAGAAATTGACAGAATTGAATTCGACTAAAGCAGTGACAAGAACGAGGCCCAAACTTTTATTAAAAAATACATTTTCTCATAATTTCAAGTGTTGGTCAAAGTGAAATTTTCACCTCCGAAATAGGTCAACTATATGTTTTAGGGGATTACAAATCTAACACCACTGATGGAATCAAAATTCAAGGTCCAGAAGTGTAAAAAAGATCACCAAGTATTTCCCTTCAAGAAAACCTCA
>ML835594.1:0-12582 GCA_009831015.1 Picea engelmannii | reverse complement strand
TTGAGGGCCTCCTCATCATTTTGAATCCTCCTTGACCTTCGTCATGTTGGAGCTCCACCAACATTTTAAATCCTTTATAAACTCTGATACATAGACCATGGAATGTGATTTGGGCCTAGACACGTGATGTGGTTTAGCATGCATAGGATTACATTCATGGTTTGAAGTTACATTTAAATAAGGTAAGTGGAGGGCACAAAAGAAAAAATAGATGAAGTGGAAAAAGGGAGGGGTGGGGAGGGGTGGGCTCAAATCATACAATCCCCCTTTTCTAGGGGTGGGGGGAGTGGGATCAAACCATACAATCCCCCCTTTTCTTTAACCATTATTTGACATGTTGTCCACCCTCTCTCTTTGTCTATCGACACACTTCCTGTTGAATTTTAATTCTTGGCTCATGCACATGTGGTTTCTTTCAATTTAGCATGTACTTGAACCATAAATAATGCAACAATACTATGCATAAGTGTTGTAGTAACCAAGATCACAAGAAGAATAACCATGCACAAGAACACAAGAGTTTATTCTAGGAAAACCCTTCTCAATCAAGGGAAAAACCCAATAATCCTTTGTTATAATGCCAAGAGAAGATCCTCCACAAACCACCAAACCCTAACACACAAGAGGGTGCTTACATGACCTAGAAACTTGCACCCAAGAGAGATGCGCACTTCAACCATACAAGTGTTGCTGAAATTATCAGATGATGAGTGAAGTGAGTGAGATCCACAATGGGGATCTCCTCCTATTTATACAAGACCTGACACAACAATAGGTGTGTCTATTGGCACAACAGGGATGACCTCTTCAACTGAATAATATAATTAATTTTTGCACAATATTAATTATCTTTTACATGGTGGGGCCGACTTGTACCCTTCACAATAAATTAGGGTTACAAAAATCTTAATCTCGGACAATATAGCAAGGGATCCACACATACTCTAATGCTTAGCCACTAGGGACACATCCACCTGTGCTCATCCACATGGATGTCTCTCTCAACATATTAACTTAATTGAGTCCACAAGAGTACCATCTAGAGAACCATCTCAAGCTGACTCAACTAAGTCCATATGAGTACAAGGCAAGAGACCAACTCAAGCTAACTCAACTCAATCCAAAGGAGTACAAGGCAGGAGACCACACATCATCACAACTTAGTCTAGAGTCTGATGCACACCAATCACATGAGCACACCTAACACATGGGATCTCTCATAGATAGTCTCAAATCAATCTAGAGGAGAATGACCTGGAGAATGTCACACGATGCTGCAATCATCAACACTCCCTATCAGCTAGGGAGGTATTCTCCAGTAGGCCAAGTCTCTCAAGGAAGTACTTGAACTTCGTCCTGACAAGCGGTTTGGTGAAGATATCTGCAACTGTCTTGTGTGTAGAAAGGTACTCCACATGTACTGCTTTCCTCTGCACCATATCTCTGCTATAATGGTATTTGATCTCAATGTGTCTCGATTTATCGTGAAACAGAGGATTCTCCGAGAGCTTCACACAACTCTGGTTATCGCAATGGATAATAGTGGAATCCATCTCATGACCAAATAAGTCTACAAGGAGCTTGTGAAGCCACACTACTTCGCAGACTACCACACATAATGCACTATACTTTGGTTCTGCAGTACTCAAAGCCACAAAATTATGTTTCATGCTGCACTAGGAAACCATGGTAGATCCTAAAGTGAAACAACAACAGAATGTGCTCTTCTGGTTCACTGTGCTCCCTGCCCAATCTGCATCGACATATCCCTGGAATATCATGTTTACACTGGAGGCATATCTCAAGCCATAATAAACTGTGCCTCATAGATTTCTCAACACATGCTTCGCTACTATCCAGTGTGTCTGTCTCAACTGACTCATAAATTGATCGAGTACACTCACTACATAGCATATATCAGGTCTGGTGTTAACCAGATACATCAATGATTCAATCCACTGTTTGTAAAGATGTGGATCAATCTCGCTTGAATCAGAAGAAGCCTAATTCATCTTCTTCAGATTCATCACCATCGATGTAGGCATGGACCTGCAGTCTATCATACAGAATTTATTCAAAATCTCTACTGTGTATTTTCCTTGATTCAGGAAAATCTCATCAATCCTCTGCTATACTTCTAGTCCCAAGAAGTAGTGCATCATACCCAGGTCCTTCATCTCAAATTCAGAAGTCAATGCATGCTTTCATTCAACAATAAGACTTTCTGAACCGGTGAGGAATAAGTCATCAACATATAGGACCAATATCAGGGACTCGCCACCAACAATGTGATAGTATAGGTTGGGATCAACAACACTCTCGCTAAAGCCCAAAATCATCAAGTATCCATCAATATTGTCATACAAGCACGAGGTGCATGCTTTAGTCCATACATGGTTTTCTTCAACTTGCATACATGAGACTCCTTCTCATGTGTCACGAATCCATATGACTGCTAGATATAAACTTCTTCCTCAATATCACCATTGAGAAAGGTTGTCTTTACATCCATCTGATGTAGTTTCCAACCCATGGATGCAACTAGGGAAATAATCATATGGATTGAAGTGTATCGGGAAACAAGAGAAAATGTCTCCTCATAATCAATTCTCTTCACCTGAGAGAATCCTTTGTCCACAAATCTCGCTTTGTACTTCTAAACACTTCCATCAACTGCATGTTTGATCTTATAGATCCACTTGAAATTCACTATAGACTTCCCTTTCTGTCTCAGAACAATATCCCACACATCATTCTTCATGACAGACTCATACTCTTCTGTCATGGCATCTTGCCAAACCTGCTGACCTGCTACTTCTCCATGACAAGAAGGCTCAATATCAATGATGTGACTCATAGCTGAAATGTAGCTCAAAAATATCTGTGGTCTCTTGCTCTCTCAGAATGTACCTCAAGGAGCTACATGTCCCTCTACCTCCTACATAGTCTGTTGAGCCTAGGCATGCCTCTTATGGCTTACTGCAATGTCTCTGGGAACATCAATGGGATCAGTTGGATCAATAATTGTCTCCCTTTGAACTGTTGAAGGGGGAGAAGGTACTATCTATTCATTCTTATCGCTATCAATCTCAATATGAGATTCTTTGGATCTTCGAAAGGCTATCTCTTCCTCAAAGGTGACATCTTTGCTCACCTCGATCGGTCTCTGACCAGGGATTTAGATCTGGTTTGCCTTCGAAGATTCACTGTACCCCACAAATGTACCCTTTCTGCCTGAAGGGTCTAGATTGGTCCTCTTCTCCTTGCGTACATGAATGTATATTGGAAACCCAAATATCTTGAAGTGTCCAACCTCAGGATTCACTCCGGTGAAAGATTCTTCGGGAGTCATGTTCTTCAGAATCTGATGAGGACTTCTATTTTGAACATACACTGTTGTCATGGATGCCTCTGCCCACAAAATCATAGGTAGATTCAGATCATGTATCATCGCTTTGGTTTCCTTAATAATGGTTATGTTCTTCCTCTCTGCAACCCCATTTTGTTGAGGGTTATAAGGAACGTTGTACTCCCTCTTGATCCCTGCCTCAATACATAAATCATTGAAATCCCTGGAGGTGTACTCTCCTCCATTGTCTGATCTCAACACCTTGATCCTCCTCCCGGTCAGGTTCTCAACCTGAGATTTAAACTATTAAAACCTCACAAGGACTCCATCCTTGGTTTTCAAGAAGTAAATCCACATCTTCCAAGAGTGATCATTGATGAAGAGCACATAGTACAAATATCCATTCAAGGAAGCAACAATTATGGGTCCACAAACATTTGAATGTATCAGGTCTAAGATCTCATTGGATATACTGTCACTGCTCAAGAAGGACCCCTTGACATTCTTTCCAAGAGAACAACCTCTACAAACACCATTATGTTGAACATGTATCTCTGGAAGGCATGTTACCATATTCCCTAGAGCGGGAAGGGCTCAATAATGTAAATGAGCAAGTCTCCTATGCCATAGCTCACTCAAAATGATAGTATCATGTAATAGGGCCTGGACTTGTCGGATAGTCAATATGTACAAACTGTTTTCTCGAACACCAATCACTAAGGAAGAATCCATGTGTGAGTTATTGTGCCATGCAAGAACTTTTCCTTCAGAGAAGGTAACCTTGTAGCCTTTATCCTCTAAGGCAGAAATAGAGACAAGGTTCCTTTTCATCCCAGGTACATATAGTACCTCACTCAATTGAAGTGGTATGTCAAAATCTAGTTGGAATGTAGAAGTTCCAACTCCTTTCACAGTATATATGGAATTATCTCCAAGTACAACATGTAGACGAGATTCTTTCTCAACAAGGTCTGTAAGATGTTCTTTGTATCCAGTCATGTGCCTGGAGGCACCACTGTCAATTAACCAAATGTCACTATTTGTAGGAACTGTACCTAAGAGTGATGATATGAAGAAGAATGCTTCATCTTTTGTGTCTTCAACTCTCTGTTGTGGTTCTGGATCAACATCGATAGTGGATGCAAATTGTCTTCCTTTCTTCCTGGTAGGACAATTTCTTGCAATGTGTCCATACTTGTCACATATGAAACATTCAATCCTTGATATGTCTTTTCTCTGTTCATGACTTGGAGCTGCTAAATTTTTCTTGTCTTTGAATGCTTTGCCGAAACTTCTTCTATTTCTTCTTCCTTTCTTTGTATGAGAAGCAAGAACTTGATTATCATCATGATGGGAGTCTAACACTCCTCTAGCTATAAGTTTAGTTTCCTCCTGGGTGCAGTCTGTCCATAGATGATCAAATCCAGGTAGATCTGATCTTCCACTGATACTTTGAAGAAATGGTTCCCAATGTCTTGGTAGAGCATTGAGAGTACTCATGACAAGTTATTTGTCTGATATGGTCTCTCCAATGACACCTAGATGATCTCTGAGATCCTCATGAAGAAGGTGGCAATGGTGTCATCTTTCGTCATCTTGATATTTTGAAGCTGGTGCTTCAATGTAAGGGCTATGTTTGTATTGTTGCTCTCAAACATATTCTTCAATGCATCATACATCTCATAAGTTGTCTTCAAGGTGGAAATACGAGGTAGTAGATGATCTCTCACTGAATAGATGATTATATTCCTTGCTTCGATGTCATCTGCCTTCCAATCATCCTTCTCTTCATCGGTAGCTATTTTTGGTAGAGTCTTTTATATCAAACTCAATAGGTCATCCTCTTCCAGAGTGATTTGTAGTCTTGATTTCCAGGAACTGAAGTTGTTTGATCCATCAAGCCTATCTTCCACCAAAGGTATGTTCCTCATGGTTTGCAGATTCTTCCATAAACCCTAACGGTTAGGCTAGGAAACCTAATGGCTAGGCTAGGCTAGAAACTTTAGGTTTCGTTGGACTTATAACTACCAACAATAAGCCTTGGAAAGTCAGAAGAACCCTGTTGAGATGCAAAAACCCTAGAGGCCGAAATTCTTCATAAACCCTCGAAATCCTAGTGGCCAAAAATAAAAAAATTTCAGAATTGCAATATGAGAGTTGCAGGAGGTACGTTGAAGGAGGCCGTACACTCCTATGCAAAAATTAGCCTCAATGCTCAAGTGGAAAGTGCTGAAACTGGCAAAAGAAGGAGGGTTGTTTTTGGAGTTGCAACAAGAAGGTGACGAATGGCTCTTTAATAGTTTGTGCAATGGTCTCTTCAGGAACTCTTCTCCAATACCATGTTGAATTTTAATTCTTAGCTCATGCACATGTGGTTTATTTCAATTTAGCATGTACTTGAACTATAAACAACACAACAATACCATGCACAAGTGCTGTAGTAACCAAGATCACAAGAAGAATAACCATGCACAAGAACACAAGAGTTTATCCTGGGAAAACCCTTCTCAATCAAGGGAGAAACCCAATAATCCTTTTCTATAATGCCAAGAGAATATCCTCCACACACCAACAAACCCTAGCACACAAGAGGGTGCTTAATTGACCTAGAAACTTGCGCCCAAGAGAGATGTGCACTTCAGCTGTACAAGTGTTGCTGAAATTATGAGAAGACAAGTGAAGTGAGTGAGATCCACAATGGGGATCTCCTCCTATTTATACAAGACCTGACACATCAATAGGTGTGTCTATTGGCACAATAGGGCTGACCTTTTAAACTAAATAATATAATTAATATTTGCACAATATTAATTATCTTTTACATGGTGGGGCTGACTTGTACCCTTCACAATAAATTAGGGTTACAACAATCTTACTCTTGGGCAATATAACAAGGGATCCACACATCCTCTAGTGCTCAACCACTAGGGACATGTCCACATGTGCTCATCCACAGGGACGTCTCTCTCAACAGATTAACTCAACTGAGTCCATAGGAGTACCATATGGAGAACCATCTCAACCCGACTTAGCTAAGTCCATAGGAGTACAAGGCAAGAGACCATCTCAACCTGACTCAACTCAGCCCATAGGAGTACAAGGAAGGAGACCACACATCCACAACTCAGTCCAGAGTCTGATGCACACCCATCACATGGGCACACCCAACACATGGGATCTCTCATAGATCATCTCAACTCAGTTCAGAGGAGAATGACCTGGAGAATGTCACATGATGATGCAATTATCAACATGTCCCACATTTTGAATCTGCCTCAACCCCCGACATAATGGCCACAATATTGGATTTGAGCCCTGACATGCCACCAAGACAAACATATTGTAAACGCTGATATAAGTTGACCCTTTAAATTCGGTTCCATTTTAACTTGTTGTCCTGTGAACAAAAACAACAAATAAGACCCTCTCCCTCAAGGAATGGATGAATAAACCATAAGGTCAGATTCTGACTAAGATTTATGAAGTATGGAAAATTACGAATGCATTAGTAAGCGTGCTAGGAGCTTAGGGCATGCTACCTCAGACATGGAGAGGGAACAACATAACACATTGGGAAAAACCTAGCTCCCACTTTTGGTTTTTGGCATAAATTTTGGCTTTGAACTCTATTTTACGCACTCCTTATACCATTGGAAAGTTCTGGTCGAGCTCTACAACTTCCTAATAATAGGTTTCATGAAATTCCTCACAATTTGTCCCATATTTTCAAGATTGAATACTGGGATATTGTTCATGAACTTGATAGCACAACGTTTCAATGAGGATGTCCGTGAACTCATCATCAGAGGGACCAAAGATTAAAATCAGGGAAGTATATCAGAACTTCTCACTCAGATGCCTTTTAAATTCTATATGTTTAAATGCACATTTTAAAGTATGTTTTGAGCTTTTATATTAGCAACTCACTATTTTGTGATGAATGGCACCCAAGTACCAGTGTTGGAAGATGATCGTACTAAGGAATCTAAATACATAATGTGTAAAGGAGTGAACTACAAAGACACAAATTCTATACATCAAGCCAAGGATGATTCGTTGGTACACAACAATGTCCTTGCAAATGTGATCTACAACAAAGAATAAAATACCAACACATGAACAATAATCAACAAACAAGAACCAAGCTCAAATGGTATATGATGAAGTATAAGATCTCATAGTAGGAAAGTCTCAACCAAAGAGACAAAAATGGCCCATAATATGCAAATTACTGACCACACCATATGAGGTGAACTAGGACCAATACCCATGATGGCACACTAACACTTAAAGACAAATTATAAATATGAATGTATATGATGTAGGGGATAAAAAATCACGAACATTTTTGTTGTTAGCATTTCCTCATCATTCCATTGAGGATAAAGACAAAAGTTTGGAAATGGAATGTCAAGAGTCATGAATGTAGAAGGCCAATAGTCAAGGTAAATTCTAATAAATCGGTTCATTGTATTCAAGCAAAGGGATTTTGGATTTTGGAGCTTTCATGTACTACTATTGAAATTTAATGAGAAGAAGCCTTTTTGACCAAGCTATTTTCTGGAGAACTTGGATTCTTGTGTTGCACTTGTTGTGGATTATTCTACTACCTTTTTCTCAATACTATAGTTGTGTAAGAATGTATCTCACATTGTAGACTATTCTTATGTATGGTTGCTGCATTTTTATTTCTGTTCTTTAAGAAATACTTGTCTGAATCTGTGAACATAGGATTGTAAATGATTGTTTCAATACTAGACTATTTTGGGTTTGCAGTTATTTACCCATACTCTTGTCTTTTCTATATGTGAACTATTTCCTAGTCCATAGATAGGAGCATGCATGGTTCGGTGTTACTCTCTTGTTACTTTTAGATTCATCCGAACACATGCATATTAGATTAGTTTCATTTCACTCTTTAGCTTAGAAACCATTGTTGGTGGACCGTGCCACAATTGGTAAACCCCAAACCCATAATGTTTGTCGGGCTAGAATATGGATGGGTTCCCTATTCCAAACGATGCGAGGTCTAATTGGGACTTCTCACCATGGGTAACCCATGTTGTTGATCTAGGTCACTTAGACTATGTCAACATAATGTTGGAGTTTTACTTGCTTGGGAAGCTACCCCATCTTGTTTTGAGCCCTCCACATAACTCTTTTGATGGAACATTGTCCTTGGATAGAAAATTGGCCCCATTTTTTGTGGGTTGTTCCTCTTGCATGACAGTTTTATGCATATGTGGCATCTTTTAATTGCAATTTGACTTAGTCTCGAAGTTGTGTGGATGACACGTTTCTTTTTCTTAATTCCTTATCTTAATTTCAAGGAATAAATACTGAGAAGGAGTTGTGAGCCCCATCTATAAATAAAGGCACTTCTCTCATTCCAAATTGTTGTGGATTGTTGGAGATCATTATTGAAGCCATTAATAGAAGATATTTTACTTGCTATTTCTTGGTGTCAATTCTTGGAGCTCTTTCTTTCTTGGTTATTCTTAATGGTATGTTTTCTAAGACTACTGTGAATACTAAATATTCTACATAAACTAGAAAGATCGATCCATTGAGTTGTTATCAACTACTTGGAGGGAGGATTTCTAGGGTTTGTATCTCTCCCATATTCCCTAAATCAATTTGGTAAGTGCTTATCTATTGTCTTGATTAGTTCTATGCTCCTTGGCAATGGTTTTAAGTATTCTTTTTAAGTCTTTTGTTGATCTTGTTGGCGAAGGCTATTCCCTTGGGGAAACCCTTATTGTAGGGCCTTGGTCTCATGGTTTGTCTTGATTAGACAAGAGAATAATAGCCTTGTGGCCCTAGTCTTTCACTTTAATCCATAAACGTTGATAAACAATTCTTATAAGGGCATACTCCTTTACCCCATAAGCCCTAAGTGGAGACAAGTCATTGAGCTTAACTCCAACAAGCAACCATTAAAACCCTAAAAATTAAATTATTTTATTTTCATGTCATATAAAATACAAAAGTAAAAAAAAATACAAAAGATGTATCGTCAAAAAATATTTATTTCATTTTCTAGAGTAAAGCTAATGCTTTACTTTCATTTTCTAAACACTTTCATCTGTGTGTTTATGCTTCATTATTAATTTCTAACCCTAAGAAGGAAAATTATCCCTATTGGTATTGTAATTCAAAGTTGTATCTAACATTCTGTGGTTGGTTTAAGAGGTTTAGTAATTCTGGAAATTAAATCACAACAATAAAAATAGGAATTGGTGAAACCCTAAGTCTAGGGTTTAACCCTAAAAGGTGAAATCTAACCCTACCCTAGCTTATATTTCATTTGTGGATGATTTATAAAGCATATCTAATGCATTATAATGGTGAAATTTATCTACTAAGCAATTCATTGCTGTTATATTTCATTTTGGAGATTTTTAGTGAAACCCTAGGGGGATTCACCACCTCTCTTTGCAATTTTGAGTTCATTTCATGGTTATTTTTCAGGTGTACTTTCATTTAATCATTGTTGGGTTGATTTTTCATATTTTATTCATTACCCTAGCTAAATTACCAAAGGTTCGTCATTCTAAATGATTTTAGGCACTCTTGGGGTACTTTTCCTCACCCAAAATCTGCATTTTCTACGTTTCTTTTTAATCATAAATCAGAGTCTATAATTGTTGGACAGTAGAAATCTAGTCCAATTTGCAACATATAATTAAGGTATAACTCAGGTATATCATTCACCTTTGATTTATGCAATTAGATCTCACTCTTGAATAATTAAAGGTACATTTTCTCTTCATCTAAGGAGTGATTTCGTAGTGTTGATTTATACTTCTGTTGTAACACATTTATTTCAAATCTCATCACTTTAATAATTATCTCCTAACCCTCTTTATATTCTAGTATTTATTTCCCTAACTGTTGGTTGAATATTCTTAAGACATTTTGTTACCAAGGCACTGATCTATCTAACATATATTGAGGTGTGTAGTTGGAAGTGACTTGTACTATACATGTTGTTTCAAAAGATCGGGATACCCCCCATTGGTTCAAGGATCTGGCATAAAGTGAAGAGGATATTGTGCTAAGGTGATAATGGTGCATTTCCCATGTTGTGATTATCCCTAATAGTACCCTCACAAAGGTTGCTAGTTTGGGTGGTAACAAACTAACATTCCTAATGAGAAAAGGAAAGCATTACAACATAAAAGTGAGAAGTGCATTTTTGTTGGATAATCTAAATATGTAAAAGGTTATAGAATTATTCAACCTAATTCCAATGAAATTATTATTAGGAGAGATGTAAATTTGATGAAGGTCTCTCAACTTGTGAGCCTAATTCGACGTTCCTGCCATCTTCGACCTGCGAGCCATCTTTGATGTCTGTGCCATATTCTATTCCCAACTTATCTGCCAATGAATATACATTGGTTTCTTCTTCAAATAATGTTAGTTATGATGAAAATCCACCTTTTCTTGCTCACCTTCCTCCAATTGGGTCCATTGAACTTAAACTGCACCACCACCATCACTTCCCAGATGGGTCCGTACAACACAAGAAGTAGCGAGTGATATTACATGTGATCCTACAGAACAACATCATACACATTGATAGTTCCAATGAGTCTCCTCTCTTTTGTCTCAAGTTTTTGAGACTTGTGATCCATACACATTTGAAAAATATTCTAGCCATCCATATTAGGACACAACAATGAATGAATAATATCATTCCTTAATGAAAAATGATACTTGGGACCTTGTACCTCTTCTAAAAGGAAGAAAACTTGTCATATGCAAATTGGTGTATAAAACTAAGTATTCATCAGATGGAAGTGTTGAAAGACATAAGGCCTGGTTAGTTACCAAAGGATTTTCTCAAGTTGAAGGGATTGACTATAATGAACCCTTTGCACCCATAGCCATAACAAATCACATCCATCTTGTTCTCGCCCTTGTTTCTTCACATAAATGGGAGGCCCATCATATGGATGTTGAATCCACATTCTTAATGGGGATTTACAAGAAGAAATTTACATGGAACAACCTCGTGGCTATGTTTAGAATGATTCTAGCCTTGTTTTCCACCTTAAGAAATCTCTTTATGGCATTAAGCAAGCTCCTTGGGCTTGGTATGCTAAAATGGAAATATTTCTTCTTGACATTGAATTTTTTAGATGTCATTGTGACCCCAACATTTATACCAAGAAAGTAGGTAACCATATCATAATGCTTGTCCTTTATGTTGATGACCTTATTCTCACTGGTAGTGTTCCCAAAAATTTAAACCATGTGAAATCCAACCTTAAGAAGAAATTTGAAACGAGATACTTAGTTATTTACATCATTTCCTTGGCCTCCAAGAAAGAAGGGAATTTCCCTTTCCTAGTCTAAGTATGCATGTGACCTTCTTCGTCACTTTCACATGGAAGCTTGTAAACCAACCCCATCTCCCTTCCAGTTTGGAATCAAACTTGCTACCACCTTTACTACACCCAAAGTAGACAACACTTTCTACCACTAGTTAGTTGGTATCCTTTTCTATTTGACTCATACATGTCCTGATATTTCCTTTGTTGTTGGTCTCGTTGCCTGGTATATGCAAAAACCACATGATATCCATTAGAAAGTAGCAAAAAGGGTACTTTTGTATACCCGGGGTATAGTTTAGTTTGGGATACATTGCAATTCATGGGGGGACTCCTTTGTTGTTTGGTTTCATTGATTCTAATTGGGTTGGTGACCCTACTGATCAAAAGTATATTATGGGTTATGTTTTCAATCTTGGTTCCACACTTGTCGCTTGGGCTTGTAAGAAGCAACCAACTCTTTCTTGTTCTTTAGTAGACATAGAGTATCGAGCAACATTTAATGCAAGTCAAGAAGCCATGTGGCTTCAAGAGATCCTTTCAAATCTTGGATTCCAACAACAACATCCGACACACTCTAGTGTGACAACACAGTTAGAGAGTTATGGCCATGAGAAGTTGGAGAACTCAGGTTTGGGTAATGGACCCAAGTTTGTTTCATGGATAACGGTATGAGTTTTGATATATTTTCATGTAATAATATTCTATATGGATATTACATGTCATTCCATTTTTGGTGGTATGTGGAACATCACATAACTCCTCACGGTTTGAGAGTTATGGCCTTACGAAGTTGGAGGACCCTCATATGTCATCTAGAAGCCCCAAAAGGTCAAATTAGTCAAAGTGGTTTAAGAGATTTTAAAAGGTAAATAATAAAGTGAAGTGATGAGT